>VZTT01059512.1:47621-108441 GCA_013400855.1 Buphagus erythrorhynchus | reverse complement strand
CATTTTAAATGCATTATTTAACAGTACATCACCTTTTCCTGTTCTGTTGTGTACAAGGTAGTTTATTACCTTCATTCATCTTGGAAGTCGGAGAACAACCCTTGTGCCTACAGTTAAGCCTCTCTGCAAATACAAATTTGGGTTGGGGATGGAGATAGAAAAGTCAGGATGAAAGTGCTGAGTAGCACTGCCAAATAGGATTTTTGTCTCTTCTCTAGTAGTTTATATATAGAATGATGGTACCAATGGTCTATTTGTGTTGTGTAGTGTCTTACACTTTTACCAGGTAAGTGAGAGGTACCATCCTGTTAAGAATGGTCTGATGTGCAGAACTGTAAATTTTTTTTCCTGAAATGGAACGTATATTATGTACAGATTAAGCCCTGCCCTTTTTTGACTCCCAGCCAAGCACCAGCTACAAAGGAGCAGGAACAGCAAAAGGCCTGAGCACACTGAACTTCTCTGTCTGCCTGAGAGCACCTGATGCCCTTGAGTCACAAATTGTCCAGCACAGAGACATCTCAACCTCTTACCTGGACAGGAAGGCCTGGGAGAGCACTGACAGCAGGATTCTACCAAGGGTACTTACTACTTCTTTAGTTATTTTTAAAAACCTGATATGTTTGACTTTTACTTTTTATGGGAAGTAATTAGAACATTTCTGATATTTGAAATGACAGTAGGCGAACTAAGAGCAACTCACATGACATGTGCTTCATGAGATATGACTATGTTTATCATGCAGAATACATTAATAAATAATAATAGCTCCTAAAAATTCAGAGAAAAAAGGAAGTTACTGATTCTGAAAAGAAGCATTTTCAAAAACTACTTATGTTCAAAATTTGAAAACAATTTTCTAAATCCATGAAGCAGATTAATATACTAATGCTACTAGTGCTTTTTAAGAAAGAGATTTCTAGAAAACTGTAAACTTTTTTATGCAACCTGCAGCTTACTTAAACCTTAAGGAGATATTAATGACAAGTATTCAAATATTTACCATTTCTCAAATGCCTTTTTGTAATATATGTGATAAGCTCGACTTTATTTCTCCTTACAGCGTATAAAAAGATGCTTTTTCTCAGAAGACAAGGCAAAAGAATTTTATATGACTTAAGACTCCTGCATAGCATACTCTAGAGATACAAATTTGTGTTTCCTTGCTTGAACAGGACAGCATACTTGTTTTAGTTGTATTACATTAGTTGTAATTTAAATTTTGTTTGGAAACATGGGTTATTTTTCATTTTTGAAATGCCAGGATGTTTTTCAACATGAGGAGCTTGTGTTTTACACTGTTATGCCACTCAGTTTACTGAATTGAGTGAACTGACATTGGTGTTAAAACCACGTAACAGTGGGGAGAATATGGTCCTTTCCTGTGTCTGAAATCTAAAACCCAACATATAAAATAGAAGAATACCACAAACAAAATTATAAAATTCTAAGTAAGCAATGGCTAAAGTAGTCCATAATTCTGTGTGCTGTGGCTGCATTTTCTGTTACTTTTCGAGACTTTTTTGTCACCCTGGAAGTGACAGAGCTGCCAGCTACCAGCCATGCCCCATTTGTGCCTGAGCTCTGCTGAAGTCTGGTATAAATGGCTGTGAGCAAACTGTACTCAGCTGTGAGGCTCCTCTCATATAAGGAGCTCTCCAACTATGAGAAAACCAAAATAATCTGCAGAGATTGGGTNCAGGGGGGGTCTGGATTTGCTTCCTGACGTTCCTGTGGAAATTTCCTCCCTGCTCCCTGCCTGGAGAGGTGCAGGAAGTGCTGGGGGCCTCCAAGAGAAGCCCCTCACCCTGCAGGGCTCTGGGGTCACCGAGCCATGGGATGGAGGGAGGGAGGGATGGAATCAGGACAACAGGGGCTCTCTGTGTGGGAAAATGAAAATTTTTGGACAAGTGTTTAATGTAGAATAAACTACTTTTCAATATAGAACAAGGTGTATAGATGGGTAACTCCCATGGAGTTGTTATCCTAGAAAGATATTCTAATAATTTTTCCCAACTAGAAGAACCCACAGGGCAGATGGCTTATCTCTTCTGCCCCTTGTTGGTTTATCTGTCTATGAATGCCCTACTGAGAATAATATGGCCAAAAGTTAGTGAGAACTAGACAGACCACTAAATATATTTAATGAATAACTGGAAAAGCTTAAAATGGTAACAAATTTTTATCGTTGCTGAAGACCCAAATATGAAACAAAATTGATTTTAAAAATAGAATTAATCCTTTCTTATATTCCTTATCTAAGGTCTTGGTTTATTTTCCTAACTAGTAGAATAACATCAATTTGGCATTAATATATCAGAAATTAATGAGTTTTCAAGGATAAAATATTTGATTAAACCAAGTATTAAAAAATGCCAACATAGCTGTTAAGGTTAGGTAATTATAATGACTCTAAAATCCTGTAATTTCTCTTCATTTCTATATAATNAAATGGGGTAAAAATGAGGAAAAGACTAATACATATAGAAAGCCCATCACCAAAATTATGAATTTATATATTTTAAACATAATAAAACTAGTATGGGAGCATTGTAATGTGAAAGTAATTGAAATTACCCAGACCTCAAAGCATTATGCAGGAATTTTCCAGACTTTTTCTCTGTTGCAGTCGTGATGCTAGAGGGATCCACAGAAGAGCTCTACAGCAGCCAACCCTGTGAGAGCCAAGTGACTGAGCCTGCTGGGCTGCTGGCTCCCAGGAGCAGCAGGACACTGGTGACAGGAGGTGGAGGCTACCTGGGATACAATCTGGGATGTGCCCTTGTTAGCTCTGGAATTGCTGTTGTGCTCTTTGATGTTCGGAAACCTAAATGGGAAATTCCAAGCGGAGCAGATTTTTTCAAGGTATGTTGGAGTTACATGTCTAATGCTCATTATCAAGGCTTCCTCTTAAGGATCTTTGATTAAAACATTGATGGAAAAGCCTTTCAGGACAAGAAGAAGCTGTGGTAAAAGGTCCTTGCATGCATAAGTACCTGATTAAGGGATCACAAACAGGGTCCCAGTGTCTCCGTGTCACCAGTGAGCTCTGTTGAGAGGTGCCATTCAGCCCCCCATGGAAACAGTGAACAGTGAAGGGACAAAGGTTCCTGCTCAGGGGAACTATTTTAAGCAAAAAGGTAAGAGCCAAGACAGGGTAATAAAAGGGGTCACAAATGCAGAACGATTGCCATGCATAGAATGATTGAGAAAACTGGGATTTCCAGGCTGGGAAGGAGGTGACTCAGGAGCAGAAGAACTCTACAGGCTGGGGGTGGCATTGCTCACTGTCCTTCCAGTACAAGAAGGAAGGGCCAGCAGGAATGAGGAGTCAGTTCAGTACAAACAAAATGATGTGGCTTTTCGTGCAGGGGGTAAAAGGCATGTACAAAGCCAAAAGAAAAATCTACCTTCATTGGAAACTGCTGAATAAATAAATAAATAAAATTAGGCTCAAGAAATCTTATGAATGTAAATGCTTCAACACTAGAAGAGCATCCTGAGGGAAAGCATCACATTTGCTTGCCCTGTTCACACTCTTTCTGCAGCACCCATTTATGAGCACTGCTTCTTTTTGATTTTAACAGTTCAAGGAATTACTGTGTCTGATAAAAGGGGTCTCCAGTATTTGACAGCTCACTGCCATGTGTGGAGGACACATTCCCCAGTACCTCTCACAGGTGCTCCAGGTGCTCAGGTTTGGGCTCTGGGGGCACTTTCTGGATGCTCCTGTCATGTCACACAAATTCTGGCTAAACCCAGGGTATTGCTCAGCTGATCTTTCCTGAGAATTTACTGTAAGAGCATTTGCCACCCCCACTAGAACTGGGAAGTTGATGGCAAAGCTGGAAGGGATCACAGGACCTTGGTCCTGCAGGCTGTCGTTGTGATGCCAGGTTTTCTCCTTTGGGCTACGTCACCCTCTGGAGCAGGTGGAAGGGAGGCAGAGGTGGATGGATGATTCTGGGTGAGAGCAGAATACCAGGCTAAGCAGATCCTGTCTGACCCAGGATGCTTTGAAGTTCAATTTCATAACAACTTTTACAGAATATGGAAGAGGGATAAAGTATTATTGAGGAACCATTCAAACACCATAAGCTTGATTTGTTAATGCTATAAGTCCATATAATTTGATTCAAGTTTGTGGACTGATGGCAATTTACATCTTCTAAAGGGGACTCAGGATCTCACAAATGATCTTCTAGAACAGCATTTTTCTATAAATCAATTTAAAAAGAATAAATATTACACAATGTAAGAAAGTTACCTGGAAAATTGAACTATGGAGTCCTAGTAAATGAATTAATAAGTGACTTCAGAGGTTTGAGCCTTGAGCAGTGATTTGGAGATGGCTAATATTGTTTATACTGGTTAGCTCCTGTAGCATTGCATTGAGGGTGGGAATTGTAGGTCAGCTGTATTCATGAAATACTTTGGCAACCTTAGGAGAAAAACGTTGAGAGTTAAAGACTGACTAGATTAGCTTTTAATATTAACTTCAGTTGTTTCTTTTGGGATTATTCTATCAATTATGTAGATATGGGGAGGACTGTTAATGTAGTATTACCTGATATACAAAAATGCAATATAATATTCTAAACCCATCATAGAATTTCATACTAGATACAGGTCTGCTCACTGATACATGGAATTTCATAAATGTGATTATAGTATATAGTAATGTACACTAAAGTATTAAACACATATAGATTGTACTGAGTTTTTTACTCTTGTACAAAACTGTAATTAAAGTTATCATACAGTGCACCAAACAAGCCTTAGATGGATAAAAAGACATTTGTGAAGACAGCACAGATCACATCTCAAGGTGCCAACAGAAACGGGGTTTTCTTATTTGTTGATTCCAAGGCAAACAGCTGAACCGTTCCTGCTGTGATTTATTGTCCCTGGGGCTGGATTCTCCAGCCCTCGAGCTCTTGCTGCTCCCATTCAAGTCAAACAAGTTTTGCCAGCCTGGAGGCTGCAGGACTAAGTGTGAAAATACGCATTCTAATTGAAGCCAACAAGAGTCATCATTGTTTTGCAACAAAATACTGGCAAAATTCCTAGTCATTGCTTTTTCTTCCTGTCCATAATATTTTATTTAATTGTTAAGCACTGTGAAAAACAGACCAGAATATCTTTAGATTTTCCTTACTAGCCACAGTTAATACAGTTCTGTAGAGAATGTAAGGAGCTCTCCCTGTCAAAAATCCATTCTTTTCTCATTTTACAGGGTGATGTGAGGGATTATGAAGCAGTGTTCAAAGCATGTGAAGGGGTTGACTGTGTTTTCCATGTAGCTGCATGTGGAATGTCAGGATTGGAACAAGCAAGTACCATTTTCCTAAAGTTTTCTTTGGTTATTTTTGAGAAAGAAATAAATTGTCTGTATGTAACAAAGAATGTAATTTTACAATATTTATGTCAGACAGAAGTTTTTATAAAGGCCAAGTCATCCACACAGGAAATAAGGGAGATATTCCTTAAATAATAAAGTCAAAGTGTGAAAGTAATGTACTACAAAATATGCTAGAAAAATGAGATAATAGTTTTAAGACCTTGGATAAGAAGGTATAGCCTTTTTCTCTGATCTGAAGAAGAGTGACAGCCTTGCTCCAAAACTAATACTGATGCATTTTCTTCTTGTGAACTCAGTCATGAGGAAACAGACCACAACAATATGTTATGCTGAATAAGAGTGATAGTCACAGAAGGTGTTATTAAAAAAGTCATGAACCTACTAATTTATTTCTAGGAACAGGACAGATTGCCACTGAAACAAGAACTTGTGAAAGCTTTCAGGGAGCATAACCCCTGCCCATAGTTTTTGTTTCTATATCATGAATTGTCTGGGGTGTGACAAAATATTGAAGTATTGTTATTTCCTTTTAGATGCATTTTATCTTTCACTTTTCAACTTTCTTTGCTCATACACTGAACAAGACAATAAAAATGAGAACTGCCAGAAATCACTGTATGTCAGACAGACAAAACTGTAATATGTATCACAAAAAGACCAGCTATTCTAGATCTGGCAATTGTAACCAACACATAGTAAATGTGACTTGTTTGATTAATTAAATCTTGTGCAAACTCTATTTCTAGCTTCAAAAGAAAGATCAGATTGAATCCATAAATGTTGGAGGCACAAAAATAATAATTGATGGTAGGTACCTAGATTTCCTTTCTCTGTATATGATCCAAATCATGAATTAAAAAACTAACTGGATGTTTCCTGCAGAGACCAGACAGTAAAATGAGTCTGTTCTCTCCCTCCTATCAGAGTATGATGTAAACCTGAGTGTGCAGGCCCCATTAAAGCTGGTAGATTTGCCACTGGGGATAGATTTTCAACCTGGACTTCATTCCTTGGTGATCCAGTAAAGCTGTCCTCCATTACATTTTTTTCATTATTTTTTCCCTTTATTCTATGTAATGGAGAAGTGTTTATCCTCCTTCCTCATAGAAATAACATGAGAGCTGTTGTACTGTTTGTCGTGTCATAAACATTTGGTAACAGGCTCCATAGATGTGTAAGTGTATTTAGCTATTATTTTATCACATTAATACAGAAACCCTTCCATCCTTTCTGCTTACTGTGATCCTTTTTATTATATGCTGATTTTTAACTAGTGTCCCTGGAAGATGCCAGTAGATCTCTTCTAGTATATTCAATTCCAGAAAGAACATTTTCCAAGTGTACTGTAAATACCAAAGCTACCTTCTCTTTGTTTTTCCCTCAGAAACCAAATGTGGAAAAAAAGGCAGCAAAATGCCAAAATCAGTTTTTATTTAGACTAATTTTCATGCAGCCTGTGTGTTATTACTGAAAAAAAAATGTAGAAATGGAATAGTAGGCAAGTAAAACTCTAAATGAGTTAGAAGGAAGAGTTGCCACATATTCCCTTCTTTCTTTCCACAGAAACATATCATGTCAAATTTCCATAGGCTCCCAGAAAACCAAGATGCTGGGAGGAGCATGAACCTGCTCATCATCATTTTAATAATACACCTTATTATTGTATTTTTTCCCAAAAATTTACAACAATAATTAACATTTATTATTTTTAAAATGAGCCAATGAACCAGCAGGACAGACTGCTCTGTAGATTTTAAAAATTCCTGAGTTTGCATTTTAATTCACTTTATAAATATTGTTAAATTATAAGGAAATTTACATTATTGGAGTTTGCAGTGACAGATATGCAACAGAATTTAGCTACAGTGTCTTAGCTACACAAGACTGAAATTCATTAAGTTTTTGCTTTGCAAATAACATTAATTTCCTTTGTATTTAAAGCACAGCTGATTACACACTAGCAGGGTATGTTTTCCTGTTAAAACATCCTTTGTCACTGATGAACAGACTGAGAAAAAGGAAGTTTTGTGGCATGAGCTGGCCCGTGCTCCCCTGTGACTTCATGTTCCTTCAAAGTGAGGGGCAAGAGGCAGCTCGTGGAACTGAGGGTAACCCAGTGGCCTTGGAGTGGCTGCTTCCCACAGCACTGCCCCAAGGGCTGTACCACAACAAGTGTTCTTGCTCATTTCCTTTGTATGAAATTTGTAAAATGAACATGTTTCAAGAAAGGTTTCTCAAGGAGGAATTTTTCCCCCTCCAAGAAAATTCCTCTACCCAGTTGATGACAGCAATCCAGTGATATATGATAGTTACAGGTACCTCATCATGAAATATTTGGTAACCACAATATGTAATATTCACATATTTGAGATGAAAAATTCCAGCTGAATAGAAGATAATAGTCTATTAAATGATAAATCAACATTAAAATTAAAATACTACCTTTTTTTCTATAATTATAATACTTGTTTTCAAGAAGAAAATCTGCCAGTTCAGTTATTTCTCCCTCTTTATTTTTGTTTTAAAATAATTTATTTTGTGTCTCACTGTAGTCTGCAAACAAAGAAATATCCCTAGACTGATATATACCAGTACAGTGAATGTGGTGTTTGGAGGGAATCCTATTGAAGAAGGAGATGAAGAAACTGTACCATATTTTCCACTGGAAAAGGTACTTTATCCATGGGATGGCATTTACTGTGCTCCAACGGGTAGATTGTGTGAAGGCTGTTCTGAGAGCAGAAATTGTTGTACTGTTCTCAGTATATTCAGCACAAAAAGTCAATTAAGTAAATACGAATGGACTTAAATTCACTCTCAAGCTAAACTTGTGCCACTAAACTGTAAGTCTGTTTTTTGTCATAAACAAACTATATATTTACTAAATCCTACTATTTCTAGTTTTGCTTTGCTCAGCTGGTATCTGTGAGCTGGCTAGATTGAAATGTCAGGCATAAACAGTAAGTTTGCCTTTACAGATTCAATAATTATCTTATTCTGCTTCCTTATAGCAATTTAATCATTATTCCAGAACCAAGGCAATTGCAGACCAAATGGTTCTTGCTGCTAATGGAACTTTACTCAAAGGTACGTGTAAAGCATGTGGGGCTTTTCTATCCTTAGGAGTGCTAATGGACATTCCTTTCCCTGGTTGCTCATTTATCAGTAGTACACTTTAACTGGAATAAGGATTCACAGAATTCACAGAGTCACTGGGTTGAAAGAGACCTTTAAGATCATTGAGTCCAACCCATGCCCTAACACCTCAACTAAACCATGGCACCGAGTGCCACATTCAGTCTTTTTTTAAACACATCCAGGGACGGTGACTCCACCACCTCCCCAGGCAGACCATTCCAGTACTTCATCACTCTTTCCATGAAAAACTTTTTCCTAATATCCAACCTAATTTTCTTGGCACAACTTGAGACTGTGTCCTCTTATTCTGTCAGTGCTGCCTGGAGAAAGAGACCAACCCCACCTGACTACAGCCACCTTTTACTTGTTTCTACTCCAGTCTTCAGTGGACAATTAGCTGTTCTGATAATACCAATTTGTAAGCACTGTCCAATGGGTTCTTCCTATAACCCCAAGAAGGTTTTTCAGGCTGCTAAGCTCAGGTCTGTCACTGTTACTGAATTCAATTTCACACAGAAATGAAATCAAGTTCCCAGGAAGCCAAACCACACAGAATGGTCAAAATGAGCCTTAATATTGACAGTGTAAATTCAGACAACATTTGTCAGCCATATGTTGCCATCCCAGCTGTCTGACAGTCACCTGTTGCTCTCTCTCCAAGGAGGGGACAAGCTCCACACGTGTGTGCTTCGCCCGCCGGGCATCTACGGACCAGAAGAGCAGCGGCACCTGCCTCGAGTAGCCGTATGTGTTTTGTAGTCAGCTCTGGAGGACATCACAAGTAGTTGTAAGGGCATAACACAAGTGGTAGTACCTTGATTGCAGTTCTTAACCATTCCTGCAGGAATGTGGTGAAAGCTTGGGGACAGGTGATGTGGTGCAGGGTAACAAATAGCAGGAAAGCAGCACTGCGGGCCAGGATCAAGCTGGGCTTCTCAGTGAAAAGTGGAAAGTTGAAATGCCGTGGTAAAAGAACTAGGTTTGCATCCCTATTATTTAATGGAAATACTGTCTTTTAAATATGCACTTTAGTTTCTGCCAAAAAATTTAATGTCACTATATTTTGCCACTGCCTATCAGTGCAACTGTGTTTGATTTCTGAAACCTCCCACTAGTTGGGTTTTTTCTTGTGACACATTTCTTGTGCTGTAATTGTACACAAATACAGCAAATTCCAAATATTTGGGTTGAGACAAAATCAGTATTATAGTGCATAATAAAGGAATAATGTAGTTATCTCATGCTTTCTGTTTCTACAGATAAATATCCAGCGGAGACTTTTTAACTTCAAGTTTGGGAATCACAAAGTTCAGATGAACTGGGTTCACATAGGAAATCTAGTGCAAGCTCATTTACTGGCTGCTGAGGCTCTCACCTCTGAGAAGGGCTATGTAGCTGTAAGTAAACAATAGAATCATTGTGTCCTAGCTTGAGTTCTCAGACAGGTTTAATATTTGATGTTTTGAGATCAAAGAGTGTCCAAAAAGTCATATGCTAAATTCTCTAAAACTGTGTGTAGCTCCACAAGCACACAGACAGTGCAAATGCAAATATATTTTGCTCATATTTTGATGATGTTTTTGTTTGGTTTGAAAATACATAATTTCCTGGGTTACTGGAGGAAACTGTATTTTTAACTAGCTAAATATATTCACCATTACACAAATCTATGTATCCTGTTACTCTCTTGAAAATAGGTTCTGACCCTAGATGCATAAAATTTAGAGTAACCATTCTGAGGCATTCCAGTTGAACTTTCAGAGCTGAAAATTCCAAAAAGAGATGTGCAAAATGAATGGACAGTTTTTAGAAGTTTTTCCTTTTGTTCTACTGGTTTAAATAATTTTTAAATAATTGCAACACCAGTCCTAGGACTGTGAAGCATTCCAGAACTGACAACAATGCAGCAGCTGCTGCATTCACAGTTCCTGAAGGTCCCAGATTCATACAGATTGGTAGCAACATACAGACAAAAGGTACTGACACAGGTGAATACCTCTCCATGTGTTCTTGTTAGTTCAGTGCTTGGAAGCCAGAAGCTGCTTTAGATTGATCATTCCCAGAGTTCCAGGTTTGGGTGCTCAGGTGTTCCTGGTGCTCAGAGCTGGGCAGACTCCTCATCCAGAGCACAGCTGGAACTCGACCTCAGAGCTGTGTTTGTTAAATACCATCAGTGCTTCCCCTTCTGTTGGACTCACAAAGGTCATTCTGTGCCCAGCACACCATGAAGAACATAATGCTCCAACAACTGGGCTACTACATGGGGAAACTGAGCTCTGATCTACACTACACCACGGTTAATCACCATGAGCTCTACCACCACTCTGGGCTACCCTCAGTGAAGCCCAGTGAGGGCAGTTTCCTCTGTGTACATTCACCTTGTGCATGCTGGCATGTTGCTCACAAAATCATGACAGGTAGGTAGGCATGAGAGAAATGAAAAATGCTATCCTGTGCACAGTTTTGTTACTGTTTTTCTCTGCTTCTTTACCAGAGTGGTCAGGCTTATTATATCCACGATGGTGAAAATGTCATCTTCTCTGAGTGGATTGTGCCTTTGGTACGTACTGCAAAGCCCTGCAGCTCACAGCACCACGTGGGCACGAGTCCTGTCACTGACTGACACACCAGATCCACTAAATGAAGTTCAGTGCACATAAATTACTGAATTACTTAACATTAAATTCAGTCCTGTTTTCCCTGCATATCCCAAAGTTCCACTGGTGTTAAGAGAAGTTTTGGATACATGTAACTGTAGAGTTTGGCTGTATTGCTGTGAGAGGATTTAGCTGGGAAGTCCAGAACCAGCAGGACAGAACATTTAATGAAGCAAACCCACAGTGCATGGCAAGCTCTGCCACTGGCATCTGGCAGGACTCCTACAGCCATTGCTTATCCCTTTGTCCTGGTATCAGCTGCAGCACAGAGGGGAAGCCCATTCACAATATTATCTTAGAAGATAAAAAAAGACAACGCTGTATTTTCAGAAATATCAGGCTGAGATTCTAGGAGCATGCCAAAGTTTTGATCCTGCAATGCCATCACAGAAAATGACTGCAGCCAAAAATTGGACCTGTATTTAATTGTAGTTCAGTATTCCAGTCTGGGTCACTTCTCCCATGGAAATGGCCTTTTATTCCCTTTTGCTGTCCAATTGCAGATGAAAGGTGGGAGGTGGACACCAAAGAATGAGTAGTGGGCTTCAATTGCATTTCTTACTACCTGTATTGACAGGAAGACTAGCTGGGAAAAAAAAAAGTTTAGATACAAATTTTATCATTCTTTTTGTTTTTTTCCATTTTCATGCCTCATTGACTCCCTCAATTTGGTATAAGTTCTCTGTTATTCTTTCTTTTTATACCCTTTTTTAGTTTGAAAAATTGGGCTACAGGAAACCTTGGATACATATTCCTGTTCTCCTGGCTCATATAGCAGGTAAAAGAAATAAAACACATTCTTAATTATTATGGTGGGTTGTTTGATTTTTTTAAATTCCTATGAAGATAAATAGTGGTTTTATAAAGTGCAGGGACCCAAACTGCAGGAAATATTTAACTTAAGATGATTTTAATTGAGAATAATCACTTGTGCCATGTGGTATTAGTTGTACCAGATAAAGTTTAAAGGCCATTCGTAAACTCATCATGTACTTTATAAATTAAACAGTGTCTTCTACCAGTAGGAATTAGAGGATGTATAATGTCAGCATTGTCTCAGTTTATTGTTATCCAGATGTCTCATTAAGTAATTTCTGTTTCACAGCTGCTGTGATGGAATATCTGCACCTGATACTAAAGCCAGTTTTTAGCTTTACACCTTTCTTGACAAGGAATGAGGTAAATATATAAAAAAATAATGTTTATATATTTCTGACTCAAATTCTCATTAAGGACGTGATACACCCTTTGGATTGTTTGCATTGCAGCTCTGTTTTCTGTTCTGTTTCCATTGTAGTTTCACTGTTGATATATTTTCATCCAAGTTCTAGAAAATTGGATATTAAAGTCACTGCCATAACTGTCCTTTTGACTTTCAGGTCTGGAATGTCACTGTAACTCACACTTTCCGAATAGACAAGGCACGAAATCAACTTGGTTACAAACCGAAGAAATTCTCATTTGCTGATTCTGTGGATCATTATCTAAAAACAAGACCTACCTGTCAAGAAGATCACACCTTCCTTAAAATGGTGTTTGTTTTTGGCATTTTGTTAAGTTTGATCATTCTTTCTTTCTTCTAAAATCAAATAACCACTTACCTGTTCCAGAAAACCTCATTTTGTTTCTGAGTAATAACTATCTTGTCATAGTACATCCCTCATTCCTCAGCCACTCTGGACTTTGCTATTCATATTACTATGATGACACCTGTCTGACCTCATTAAGAAAGAAAACAAAAACAAACCAAAAAAAAAAAACCAAAACAAAACAAAAAACAAAAAAAAAACAAAACACAACTAGAAATGTGAAAACACAGTATGTATCAGGAAATGTTCCCGAAGAGCAACACAGTGTTACAGCAAAGGAGTTCACCACAAATGGGTGCAAGGAATAGTTTTAATAGATCTTCATTAAGTGATTGTTTCATGCTGGGAAGCATTTTCTAAAAGTGATAGTTCAGGAGGGTGAGAAGGTAGAAGAAGAGGAACTGTCACAGGACAACAGTGCTGTAACAAGTCCAGTAGTTCCAATGAAGAAAAGGGTGAGTAAACTCTTCTGATGAAGCCATGGCTACAGCTACTGTCAGTTAGCCTGAGGAATTACAGAGACCTGGGAAACAGTGCAAAAAATATGGAAAGTAAATATTTATAAATAATAGGTGATTAGAGGAATGAAAATAATATTTATGTAAAATAGTTTTATTGTTCTAAACCTTTTTAAAAATGTAATAAATATCATTATGTGTGTTTGTAAATCAAATAATATCTTTCCAATGCAATAATAAATAATACCTGAACCAAATACTGTTTTTAAGGAGCGTATGGGAAGGTAGAATTCAGCCAGCTGTTACTGCTCCAAAAAGTCACATTTCCACATTTCTACATTTCCACAACCCTGTAGCAGTGCTGGCACACACTGTGTGTTCAATTGCATTTTGGGGTGAGCAGAGAAGCCAAGCACCAAGACAGGAGTGAGAATCCAACGTCTCTCTTTTCCCCTTTCTTCAGTCTTACATCAGTTGCTTCTTGGGTGGATTGCACTACGTGAGCCACCTGTGCTACATGTACCCACCAGGTGTAGCCCAGACAAACCTGAAAGTTTTCTTAGGAACCAGCTTTGCTCGGACCAGGGAGCAGCTGCTCCCTCTCTTGCACCCCACATGAATCAAGAGAGCTGCATTTGCCACGGTGGGCCATGGAAGACGATGATGGAACAGTTCTACCATCTGATTATCTCCTCTCTGTGTTCATTTTGACTTTTCTTAGCATTTTACAGGATTTTTAGGACCAGGAAGTTTATAGAGATTCTCTCACTCTAAAGCTATAGCATATGCAGGAGAGCCAACAGCAACCCCAGAAGAATACAGGTTACAGGTAAAAGACAATATACAGTGACAGGCAAATACGTGAGCAACCACAATTATCACTGCAACTTCTGCAAATCTTGCTTTGTTTTACTCTATTTTTTTTCTCTTCACTAAACAAATAGTTCTGTGTGCAGTGAAGGCAGTAGAATCTGCTTGATTATGGATTTGCATTTGGAGATTGTACTTGTCCATACAAAGTGAGCTCCCGCTGTACATCTTCCTTTAGCAGGGGCACTGCTCAGCCCTCTCTCCTATTCCTGGCAATTGACAGGAAGCTTAAAGAAGCTCTGTAGATATGAGGCCTTTGTCCAGGTTTGATTAAAACCAGTAAAATTCACAATGTATCACTACAGACCTGCAGCTGAGCCAGCAAGTGCTGCAGGCAGGCGGTGCCATGTAATTTCTCCCTAGAAATGCAGAATAGAAAACCGTAAGTGTGAAGTTACTTCCCAGTGAGAGCATTTTAGCTGCGTACAAACATTCAACTTGGTTCTAAATTAGTTATTTATAACTCTTTCATATTGTTTTTACTGGACTAATAGCTCAGGATGCATCCCGGATTACATCAACACTTTTCACAGGAGTGCAGGCTCTGACCTTGTTTGGATGCTCCTCAGTAAGGACTAACCAAGGAATTTGCTGGCTTTGTGGTTGTAAGTCTCTGTGGAGTCCCATCATTTCAGTCCTGTAACACCAAACCTGTGGTTTGTTATTTTGGGTAGGATGCTTTTTATATCACTGTTATAATGGCACTGATTAACAATAATTGGCTTCAGTACATTGATTTATCTTTCTTACAGATGCAGTATTTGAGATTTTAAAACAATCATCAGTACCAGTTGGGAATAGCCAGCTCTCTTATTTCTGTGGGTCTTTACTGAGTCTCAGTTAAAGCTGACTCTCGAGTTACTCCTACTCTAACATAACTGCAATGTGTCTTTAAGTGATTAAAATTTAATGTGAATGTTCAGACATAGCACAGCTGTAACAAAAGAGGTAAATGTGTTCAAAACCTAACTTTTGCCTGGAATGGGTAACTGAAATTCTGCAGCTCCTGACCCTTTTCACACCCTCCCAGGCTCAAATGACCACAGGGAGGCTCAGGTGGAAGGGGACCTTAGTGCCAGTTTGTTTATTTGTGCCTCTTTGGGAACTCCTGCTGTTTTGCAGGTGTCTCAGAAGTTCTGCATCTCTATGAGCAATGTCCCACCACCGACTGTCCAACCAGTAGGCAGGGGGTGGTATTTTCTTCCTGAACAACCTGTTCAACAGGTACCTCAGTGCGGCTGGAGCCCTCGCTACTGACAGGATGCTTCTGTGCAGAAGTCACAGCTGTGCGAAGACTCTAGGAGGTAAGAACAAACATAGCATGCTCTGGGATCCCAGGGATGCTCTGGCAGGAATACCAGGAATACTGTAACATACTGTGGGATCCCCAGGATGCTGTGGGCTACAAGGATGCTGCGTGATGAGCAGAACCCCAGGGATGCTGTGGGATAAGCAATATCCCAGGAAAGCTGTGCAATCCCAAAGCTGCTTCCAGATGAGTAGAACCCAGGGGTGCTGCGGGAGCCTGGGGATGCGATGGGATGTCAGAGGTGCTGCGGGATGAGAGGGCGCCGGGGATGCTGCAGAACCGTCGGGGACCCGCCGGGGCCGCTGAGGACGCTGCTNCCGGGCCGGGCCCTGCACCAGTCCCTGCGCTGCCGCCCGGCCCATCTGCAAGTGAGATGCGGAGAGCCCCGCCGGGGCTCGGGTGGCTTTGAATGTTTCATTGCGGCCGGGGCAGGGACGGGGGTGTCGGAGGGAGTCGGCAGATTTCTCCTCTGAAATGTCCTGACTGCCAGTGAGGAGCCCCTGGAAGGGCAAGAACCCCCATGTTCAGGAAATAAGTGATTCACTATTGCTTTTTCCTTAATGCAGTTTTTTACCTTTTCTATAGTATAGCAGATATTTTATTCGAATTCCCCTTGAAAGTGAGGGATTTGATAGCCTTGTTCTCTGATACACCTTCTAAAGTTATAACATGAGGATCAGGCATCCCTCTTCCCTCATGAAATCCTCATCTATCTCAACTCCAGCTCTGCCAATGATAACAACTCAGTGTATTCTTAATTTATGTTCACCTGCTGGTACTCAGAAAGAAGCTGGAAATACCACTTCTCTCAGATGTCTGTCTTGGCAGTAAACTGGGGACTGTAAATTTTGGTTTGCTTTTGCCTTTATCTCTCTTAAACAGGCTGCATTAACGTCAGATTTTGCTGCTGTGAATAGATCTTGTCAACATGAAACTCCCTGAAATTGTCTGCATCCAGGAGTGCTATGGAGCAATTCTCACCATGTAGAAGGAATTTTTACATGTATCTGGTAGTGCAGGACACTATTTCATAGACACAAAACCAAAAATGAGCGCTGTAGCAGCACCCAATCGCCGAATCTCTGGCTGCAAACAGAACAAACGTGCTAGAGCATACCATCAAATCAACATGAGAGCCGTGGTGACAGGAGGAGGTGGCTATTGTGGATACAAGCTGGGATGTGCTCTTGCAAACATAGGAGCTTCTGTTGTTCTGTGTGACATACACAAGCCTTTGTGGATGATTCCCAACGGAGTGGTGTGGATCCAGGTATGATAAATAATATTTTCCCAACAGTCAAAGTTAGCTCATTTGACTTTTCCATAATGTCTTACTAGTTTTCACAGAATCCAAATATCTAATTGCCAATTATTTCAAATTTTAGTAACCTTTTTAACTGTGTGAATACCCCACATGAGTTTTGGTGAATGGATTTTAGTATATCTCAAATGAGGAAACCAGTGAAACCTGTAATGCACAGAGCAGTTTCACTCCTGACTCCTCAGGATCCTGCCTTCATCCAGGCCTTAGTTTAACCACCTGTAGAATAAACACAGGACTACTGTGAACCTTAATGAATGTCTTTAAAGTCCTTTGGGTTCCATGGAAGAAAAGTATAATTATCAGCAAGTAGTGAGGTGTGCCCAGTTCTGAGTCCCAGAATACTTGTATAGCAGGTACAGTTCTATATATGCATTATATATATGGATTCCCTCTGTGCTAACCCACTGTATGACAAATGCTCACCTGCAGCTTTGATTTCATGTCCAAATATCTTTTCTTATGTATTACAGACAGATATCAGGGATTACAGTGCCATATTGGCAGCCTGTGAAGGGGCTGACTGTGTGTTTCACGTAGCTTCATATGGAATGTCAGGAACAGAGCAGGTGAGCCCAAACAGTTTTGGTTTTTTCTGTGACTGCAGAGACTTTGATGCTGTAACACTGCATGACAGATTTCATCTCTTCATATTGCCTTGGTCTTTTGGTAAATTGCTCTGTGCAAACTGGAGTGCCAGCTGCAAGCAGGCTGCTTGCAGAATCATTTCCTCTCCATTAGAGGTTCTACAGCACCCTGGGAAGGTGTTTGAGATGGAAATAGCATTGAAATGTTCTGAAATACTGTGAAGACAAAAGGAAGGACAAGGGAGGCTGGTTCCCCCCAAAACCCTGATTCTTCCCTAAACATTCACATGGATCCCCTAGGTGTAAGGTCACTTGGAGGGATAAAACCTTAACAAAATTATAGATTATTTTATATATCTGAATTATAACAATAACAATATTTCAAGTCTTTAATTTTTTGCCATTGGGTAAAAAGCTGTATGGATGCACTTGATGTAGGACTCTGAGTCACAATTTTATAATTAGAGTTACAAGCACACATCCAAACACAAACACACCCCTTTCTTACTTTATTGAATAAGAGGAATTTTAGTAACTACCCTGTCTGGACAGAACAGCTCACTCAAAGTTGTTTGAGTTGTTGCTACTGAGCAATGCATAATTGGAATTGCTCTGGTTAGAGGCAACTGGTCACTAAAGTGCTACCAAAACACAAATATTTAACATACTGCTGCAAGATATATAATAACTGGACATATATTTTTAGAAGCACTACAATTTTCTTTGCTTCAAGCAGACTAGTCTGTTAAAACACAAGAAAAATACAGGTGTAGTTTAAAAATAATGATTAGACTTCTTTAAGTCTGAAACAGCAGTCTAAATGACATTTTTTTATAATTAAAGCACTAAATTATGTTTATTTGGGGACATTTATAACATCCCCTATAGAACTGAATATGTATTATTACTAAAAAATGCACTAAATTATTTTTTTCTTTTCCTAGTTGCATAAAAAAGAGATTGAAACCGTAAACATTAATGGAACAAGATTCATCCTTAGTGGTAGGTATTTAACTGTGCCATTGGGGGTTAGTACAGCATATCAAACATCATATCCATTTAGAGAAAGCCAGTTGGCCTTTTTGGCACACACTATTTGTTACCAAGTACTTTATATTGCTGGCAGAAAATGAGGAATCACATCACAGGGGAGTTATGCTCAATTCTACTACGAGGTGTGATATGAGAGCCAGCACTGCAGTAGAACTACTTCAGCTTTTCAACACCTAGTTTGACTGATGTCGGAATCTGTACCCATGTAAGGAGTTAACCAATTCCCTATGTATTTTGTAGCTGTTAACCTGCTTGCTAACAACTTGTGCACAGGCAGTGGGCACCCCTTGAAGCAGAAGGACTTCTGTCCTGATGCCCAGCAGGCTGGAGGAGCTATCCTGAGGCACAGTGCTGGCACCCAGTTTAGGATGTGCCAGAGAGTAAAGCACTTGCTTCTACACTGATGTCTTCTCTTTAAATATGCTCTGCACTTCAACTCACCCAGTCACTGGATGGAAGGATTTTCTCTTTTAGAATTTGACTCTTCCTTAGAAAAAATGTCACACAAACTTCTTTCCCAAATAATTTTCCACTAAAGTAATTGACTCTATTCATTGCTGCAGCCTGCAAACAACAAGACATCCCTCGGCTGGTGTACACCAGCTCAGTGAACGTGGTGTTTGGAGGGCTTCCTATTGAAGATGGGGATGAGGAATCTTTGCCATATTTCCCAATTGACAAGGTATTTTGTTGTATTATATTTTCAAATTCCTCTGTTTACTTCCATGTTTCTGAAAAAGCCTGGAGTTTTTATGACAGTGTTTTGCCTGATGCAAGTATCCAGGCACCAGAAAGGCCAGGTGAGATGAGAGTTCAAGCAATCTGGTCCAGTGGGAGGTGTCCCTGCCCATGGAAGAGGGGGTTGGAATGAGATGATTGCTGAAGTCCCCTTCAACCCAAACCATTCTGTGATTCTATGAAAGAAAAAAGAAAACTCTTTACACTCTTTGACGATGCTATTCACAACCTTGGCACATCAGTTTTATGTACATCAAAGTATATATTTCTTTGTTTTCTTATTAAGGCCTTGTTTTTTGGAAAATAACTCCCACAGTGCTGCATTAACATCAGGGATATTCTACCTGGACATGAGGATTCTGTCATATGTCTTGGTGCCTCTTTAGCTATCTATTATCTACATGATTTTTCTGGTTTTCCCTTAGAGGATGACATATATTCAAGGTAGAGGTTATCTAGAAAAGCAGCCTATTTTTATATGGTTTTATTGTATTTAATTAAAAAAGATAAAGTACTTCTGGCTGCTTTGCATACACAGTTGTTTTTTGTATCCCTCCTCTCTCCATCAAGTACTTCACAGTCTTTCAAGAAGTAGAGATGGAGATAAAATATGAATATTTTTAATAACATTTTAAATAACATTTTCTCTGGGACAATGCCACATGGAAGTGAGCAGGATACTTCGGACCATGTGTAATGACTTCAAAACTTGGCGTTTGACTTTTCTGTTACCTGAAGAAGAAATCCAGATTACAAAGTAGTGATCAATTACATTCCTGGCAGCATTCAAAGCATACATATATTTATTGCTTCTCAAATGTGCTGAAATTAATTAACCAGATTTGCATACACAAAAATGCTTCCTTACCCTAGAAATTTTAATGTGTTTTACCCTGAACCTAACACCCCACAAATTCTGTATTTTGTAGTATTTGTTGCCATCTGCTAAGTAAAATCCAGTGAAGAAAAGATGCCTCTCTGTCCTGTCATTTCAGGAACTGATACAAATGTATTTGCTTTTTCTCTGTAGCTTGTTGATCATTATTCCAGAACCAAATCAATTGCAGAACAAATGGTACTAGCAGCTAATGGATCTTCACTAGCAGGTACTTTTGTCTGAGTATGAATTAATAGTAGAATTTATTCCTCCTCTTCTTGTTCCTCCCCAAAATCCTGCGTCTTGTATCAATCCTTAGTGGACAAGATTGCCCAGCAGCTACGAAATTAAGTTACCAACCCCCTCTCACAAATTTAAGTATTTTTATTTAAAAATTACTTTTAATTGGTTTTAAGTTCCCACAATGTCTCTAAAAGGTTTTAGCATGGTAGCAGTAAGTTCAGTATGTTAATGAAAAATCATAAGACAGCTGTAAATTAAACAAGTGTTTAATGTCACTGTCTCATGCAACATAAACACAAATGCTGATTGTTCCATACCACACACCCCCTCAAGTTATATATTAAAATCTGAAGTAGCTACCTGAACCTAGAGCCTGGAATTATTTATTAGTGCTTCCCAAAGTTTTCCATGTCGAGGAAGCCAGTTATACACTTGAATACTTTAACTCACCTGTGAGATACTATAACTGCCAGTGCAAAACAAATTAATGTAAAGTGCAACATGAGTCTATGTGACCAAGTGATACTGAGCTAAATTTAGCTGTGGACAACTTACAGAAAAGACTCTTCACTTGATACTTGCAGAGGGCTATAACAGATAGAAAGTCCCTGATGGGAACTCCATCCCAACAAAATAATTTTGTTTAAAATAAGAAAAGGGTTTCCCCCCCCCCCATTCATTTCCTTAGCAGCTCTTCACATCAAAGCCCCTCCTAATTTCAGGACCAATGTGTCAATGAAATAGAACCAGTCAGTGTTCCAAACATCCCATTTTGAGCCTGTGCCACAGGCAGGACTGAATATTTTATATGTTTACAAGTACTGTTAAGAACAGTTATTAGCAGATGATGAAACAGCCAACTGATGTACATGGGAAGATTTGATTTTTATAATCTCACTGAAATTGTCAAGAGCTCCTAGCTCATTCCAGTGGGAACTGCACCTGCTGTTGAGGGAACCTTTCAGCTCTACCTTGTACTACTATCAGGCCACTGCTTCCCATCAATAATTTTGTGTGGGATTACTTGGTTTCATTCCACTATCCAATATATTTTCGAACAACATGCTCACTTCACTGAACTCATCACCACAGCCAATACATTCATTCTTTTCTCTGGCACAGGGACAAGGGACTGATTAGAAAGAGATTTTTAAATATCTGGTATTTTCTACGAACACAACTATGCTTGCAGGACTTTTCTGAATCTTAGCTTGCTATTTCGCGTGCTCTGATTCTCCCATCTTAATATGCAGATACTAATGCAGCACCTTTTGGTATGTATTGTTTCTTAAGGTAGTGAAATGAATTTCGAGTAAGTTCTGCAGCTGGAGCCTTCGGCTTATACAAATAAAGATACAATGTAGTGACATGAAGGTCTCTTAAGAATGATCTTATCCCATATTCTAGGAGGTGGAACACTCCATACCTGTGTTCTTCGCCCACCAGGAATCTACGGACCAGAAGAGCAGAGACACTTGCCAAGGCTAGCAGTATGTCATTTGAATTTTTTAACCAGCAGAGTTTTCTATGATATGGGTAAAAAGCTGAAAGGAGCATCACTTATTTGTGTTATAAACTGACTGATCTTATTGGGTAGCAATTCAACAATTCAATCGTCTGCTGAGGATATTTTAACTTTTTTTAACAAGCATTATATCTGTAAAGTGTAGATTTTTTTTTTTTAAATACAAACACATGAATATCCAGCTTTATAATTTAATGATTACTTTAAGATTCAGGCCAATTCATGATTTTTCAAATGTCTGTTTACATGCAACTTACACCAAATGGTTTTAAATATTAATGAAAAGAGATACACCAAAATATCTTATTTCCACTCTCAACTATTAACAGCTTTCACTGTCCAATGAAGCAGGTTCCAGAGCTGGAAGCACCCTCTGGTACCACAGGTTACGGAAGGGCAGCAGCTGAGGTGTTCACATTTTACCCTTTTTCACTTGCTTTTAAACTGCAGGGCCAACAGATGACGTTTAGAACATGGTCTCTGTAGAATTCTGTGAGCCAGTTATTTTAAAAGAATTAGGGTAATATAAAGTTACACACAGTTTCCAGAAAATAATAGATTCAAGTTGACCACATAATAGGTTTTTTTGGTTTGTGGCTGAGGTAGGAAATTATATTGCAGTCAGCCAAAATATACTTTATCATCTTGTAAATAATTTTAAGAATGGAAAATGTCATTTTAGTTAAATCTGAGATTTTTTTTAGCCCCTTTAAAAAATATAATATTTTAAAGTTTCTATTTGATTTTAATCTTATTTGTTTTGAGCCAATTTTAAGGCATTATGCCAATGTCATATTTTGCAGTTTCTAAAATTTACCTGTTCAATGAAAACTGGGATGCTTTCCTTCCAGCCAGAGTGTATCTTCCAGTTTTTCCTAGCCAAAGCTATTTGATAAATTAGATCCAATTTAGTGAATACTTTTGATCCACTCAGAACTGTATCTCACCTTTCCATACAATATTTTACTTATCCCTAGAATGTACTTGTATTTTTTGTAAATTCAGGACATATTACAATACATCTTTAGACATTTTCTCATGAGCAGTTCCTTTAAATATTTTGAATTGATTCATGTATTTCATTTTTTTAAAGTAGAGCTAAACCTACATTTAGCTGGACAAGAAAGTACACTTTACCTCATTCTAAAACCATTTTGTTATGGTTTCATGTTTGTTTATATCTACAGAAGATAATTGAGAGAAGGCTACTTAGCTTCAAGTTTGCAGACCCTACTGTTAAAATGAACTGGATACACGTAGAGAATTTTGTACAAGCTCATATTCTGGCTGCTGAAGCTCTCACCCCTGAAAAGAACTACATAGCTGTAAGTACACAGTAAAACCACCACATATCTCATTTGACAGTGGATCCTGCCAGTGTGCTATAGGAACCACTGCAGTAATTATTGTCCTTCAGCTTATGTTGTTGTCTGTGTTTTCAGCTAATAAATGTGCTATGAGCAATGTGGGATGGGGCACAGTGTTGGCTGCTGGTGTTGGTTAAGAGATGGAATATTCAGTTTTGTAAGCATATCTCCATCTTTGCATTTTTAAAATGCAATATTTGTCATTTCTGGAAGCTGAGCAAAGAATGTTTGCTATGTTGGAAATGAAACTGGAAGTTCAGGCAGATTCATCTGTTCCCCTGTACAGGTCCAGATTTAATGTTCTGAACTGTGATGGTCAGTTCTTCCCATACCGTATGTCAACAGAGGCACATTTAATTTGCTTTCAAAAACAGTTACAACTGTTTTCCTCCTTGTAAATGCAGGTTTTTAAACACCTAGAAGCATTGTCCTGAGAGTATATTAGAAAGGGGTTCAAAGTAGATTAAACTCCTTTTTTAAAAGTCTGAAGGCAAAAGGAAAGCAGGAACATAGACCTTGGCTACACAGGAGTCTTCTGGATTCCAGTAAGCCTCAACTAGACCCAGAGCAGAAGGTGTCCCACCCTTTGGTGGACACATGCCAGCAGCCCCAGTGAGATCCAGCATCAGCTCCAGTGGTGTCTCTTCACAGTCAGTACAGCCACTCTGAACAAGCACATTTTTAATAAACCACTTATTCCAAGGCATGTTAATCACACAAACCACCTGTTCACCAATTCCATTTCATAACAGTGCAACTGAGTGAAACACAAGCAGAGTTTGTGACTTGCGTGTGCATCCCCTCATATTTGATATTGCTGTACTAGTTTTAAGCTATTCATAAGGGGTTAAATAAAGAAAAAGAAGTCTATATATATGCAGTATTATTTTTACTGACTTTTTTCTTCTCTACCTCTTTAACAGAGTGGTCAGGTGTATTTCATTCATGATGGCGAAAAATCCAACCTTTTTGAATGGCTAACTCCACTTGTACGTGCAATACTCATCTCCAAGTACATTAATTTACCTGAATGCAACTCCAGCTTTTGTGTGCATGCTACATTTTGTATGTTTGCTTTGGGTGTGAGAGTTCCACATGGAACTCTCACAATGTGGGTTTAATTCCTGCTTGAATTTCAGTGTAACAATGCCCACCCAAAATACTACATTAAAGCTACTGTCTTCCCTGAGACCAAAGGACCATCTCTACCAGCACCCTGTCCTGAGCCGTTACTGTCTTCATTTTTGGGGCATGCAGATAGGAATAATGGGCATTTTGGATGGGCAAAAAATATAAGTCTTAAGTATTCATCTGTTCATTCTTTAAAAAACACCATGTTGTTGTTAATGTTAGGCTCAAAACCATAAACATGTCATGATGTTAAATTAGGTATCAGCACACCATGACATTTTGATTAATTATCATAATTTCTTTCCTTCTTTTAAAATAGGAAAATGACAGTGTCTGTGGCTGACATTTAACTGGCATCTCCTTCAAAATGAAAAACAGCAAATACTAAGAGCCATGATTTTTCTGTTTTAATAGTAAATATTTCCATAAATATCTTCTATATGGAAACTTCAAACTTGTTTGAAGTTTCTGGGGTTTTTCATTTTTTAAAATCTTTTTCAGTTTGAAAGATTAGGCTGCAGTAAGCCATGGATACGCATTCCTACTTGCTTAGTCTACGCATCAGGTAAAATATTTTATCAACATTTCTCTTTCCTGTTCATGCTACCCCCATTTCTAACTGTAATATAACATTGTTTTATTTTATTTGCCCACAATTTTCATTTTAATGTAAAAAAATAATATTATGTGTGCTCACCTAGTCTTCAGCAGTGTAAAATTCACCTCTGTGCAGTATGTTGAAACCAGATGATCTCTTATTCAAGTCCCACTAAAACAGGTTTTATGTAGGACCTAACAGATGTATAACTTTTTGGAGTTAGTGACAAAAAAAGCAAAATGTAAAATTTCATGACTTTATGAAACAAGCTGAAGAGTATCTGCTTTTCTGCACAGGTAATTTCTTGCTCTCTCCAGAATCAACCTCCCCGTGCAGCTCAGACAGAATCCAACTGAGTTCTCTGCTGCCGTATTTTTTATGAAGCCTCATGACCTTTTCACTAGACCTGTGCCCAACCTTTTCCCTTTTCCAAATCTTTTTCCCACAAGCACAGTAATTAGATTAAATCCAGCCCCTTGTGAGCAAGTAGTCGTGATGGTGTTAGTAATGGTGCCCTGAGCTCTCAGGTCTGTGATTATCCTTCATGAGCATTTATAGTGTGAGATATGTCACAATGGCAAAGCAATTCACTGTTCTTACCTCGAGTCGAAATTTTTTGTTATGCAGCCACATTGATGGAACACCTTCATTCCATTCTGAGACCAGTTGTTGACCTGCCGCCACTGCTGACCAGAAATGAGGTAAAGTCTGTGTCTGCAAACTTTCCTTAATTCTCATGGGATCCATACATGTTAATATGAGGGAGACTTTAAGTCAGTAGAAAGTAAAATCCACCCAGTGCTACTTCAGCCTCCAGTTTCCAGGGCAAGTACATGCATTGTGTACAATTTAGGCAATATATTGTGCTTGGTTGCCAAGATTTTTGAAAAGAGCTTATGCTTGCAATCTGGGAGGGGCTTCTTCAGCTCCTCTCTTCCAAGGGTCAGTATCCTGTATGACTTGGCTGGGCCTTTAGAGCCTACGAGATGGCTTTGATCTGCCTCTTTGAGTACCTAAGCAAGAAAACATTTGCAGAACACTTTTTGTGGACATTTACAGATTCCACTTTGCATCTTCTCATGTCTCTTTGTGCTTTCAAGAATCTCCTTTTGAGTGGACAATTTTAAAAATAATGTGTGCAATACTCATGAGACATTGATATACTGTTGTGGGGAGTTTTTGTATTTTACATTAACTGTGTCTTTGCTACCATTTACAGTTTGTTCCAGTTGCCTGTGTAATCATACCTTTGTATGTTGACTCTTTTGCCCTGTAGGTTATGAACATCTCTGTAACTCACACATTTAGAATAGACAAGGCAAAGGCTCAGCTGGGGTACCGCCCACTGAAGTATGACTTTGCTGATTCTGTGGACCACTACATGAAATCCAGACCACAACCCTCGAATTATCAACTCTTCCTCAATATTTTGCTTACTTTAATTATTACTTCAATTTTGTTTTTTCTTTCTTTAAAACTTGATAGCCTTTCAGTTTTGCATTTTTTTAAAGAAAGACAACACTGACCTGCATAAACTGCACAGTCACAATATTGCTACCCAGATCATTCTAACCTCCACAATAATTACTAGCACAGTGCAACAAACAGGCAGCTACTTTTAAATATACAAACAAAATCATCACAGATGAGAGGCTGGACCTGAGAAATTAAAATACAGTAAACAGTAACTGCCAAATCACCGAAACACAACCAGAGTCAACATTGTTGCCACTATTTCAAACCAACAACTTTCCATATTAATTGCTGAAGTAAATGAGAACCTGCAGAAAGAACAAGAGCTGCAGACAGCCTGCAGTGCTTCACCAGTGAAGAAAAATGGCTGAAATAAGGAGAAAGACTGACCACAGCTTCTGTCATGGCTCACTACCTTGGGGAACAGAGGAACAAGCAAAGGCACAGACAGAACAGATTACTGCAAATAAAACACACCAGGTCTACAGAGACTTCACATTGTCTGATTTCATGAATTAGCTCTAGCACCACATCTAAGGGAAAATAAAACTGTACTTGAAACATTGCTGAAGTCCCGGCTGTTCCTCTACACGATGTCCCAGAACTGCTCCCTGCCCTGCCCCTGGTGCAGAACTGCAGGTACGTGCTGGTAGAGTTTTTCACAGGGCAAAACTGGGTATTTTAGTTAAACTGGAAGCTACTAAGTAAGTTACATTAGTTAAGTGTATTTATGTCACAGTAGAGGAATCTGCCTCTACGGATTGCACAGATCTTTGTACAGCTTCCTTCACCTCCTGTAGTTAAGGGCAACAGTTCAGTTGCTCCTCAGTTGGACTTAAAGCACAAGTCTGTTTTGGCACCAAATTTCTTAAGTACAGCAGTTGTACTGAGCAAATTGCTGCAGTAGCTAAAGTGAACAATGTGCTTTTCACATTACTGTTCAGCTAAAATGGACCTGAAGCAGAGTCTGGGAGGCTCCAGCTTCTTCCCATCCACCGCTCATGGTGGGAATTTATCAAGAGAAATCTCCTTCCCATCTGCATCTTTCCAACCTGTAACATGGAGAGAGAACAACCAAGAGCAAGATTCAAACAGCAGACAGCTTGGGAAAGGATTAGGGGAGAGCTTGAGAAACCAAGGTCTGGAGGGGAGTAATGATGGAGGGATTTGAGAATTCTGGGGAGGGTGCGAACACTGGCACCTCCCCTCCGTCCAGGGCAGGCCCGCGGGTCGGGGTGCTGTAACCCAAAAGCAGCGCGGAAAGGCAGAATCCCTGAAAATTTCTCGCGTTATTCTTAAACCAAGAGACAGTTGATCACACCGGATCATCACACAGTTGATAATCCCTTTTCCCTAGCTCATATCACAACTTTCTAACACCGATTTTAACAGCTGTGACCGACAACCCGCAGGTCGCACGGCCCCGTGCCCGGCCCGGGCAGTGCCTCTCGTACCGTGCCGGCCCCGGGCCGCCCCCGCCGGCGGCTCCCGCGTTCCCGCTGTGCGGGTGNCGCGTCCGGGCGGCCCGCCGCGCGCCGCGGGCGGGGGGGAGGCGACAGGCCCGCCGCGGCGGCGGCGACAAAACAGCTTGGCAGCGGTGGGATTCGAACCCACGCCATCGAAATGACTGGAGCCTAAATCCAGCGCCTTAGACCACTCGGCCACGCTACCGCCTGGCTGCTCGTGCGCCCGCCAGGCCTCTTTGAGGATGACACCGCTACCGTTCTTCCTATCTCTGTACACCGCCCACCCGTGTCCGCAGTACCACACCGCCTGCGCCGCCTGCCGCGCCCCGTGACCGCCACTGCTGCCGCCGGCCCGGGCCCCGCGCTCCCAGTTCCCGCCCCCGCCCGGGAGGTGGCGGCGCTGTCCCGCGCCCGGCGCCGCCTGCGCACGTGGCACCGCCCTCAGCCGGACTTGCCGCTGCCGCCTGGGCTCGCCGCCGGGGTCTGGCTCCCAGCCGCGGCTGTGGTGGATCAGCTCTTGCTGGTCCTCGGGCGAGCTTTGCCCGGCTGCGCGGATCCGCAGCCCTAGCGATGGCCGTGCCGTTGGTCACGCAGGGTCGAGGGCAGCCCTTGGCTGGTGCCTTGGCAGCCGCAGTAGTCGGTGTGCACACAGCTCCCGGCCACGAAGAGGGCCCGTCCTGCCCCGTATCAGGCACCCACTGCCTTCCCTGCCCGCTGCACTCGCCTCCGGCCCACCAGAGCACATGTGCTGCCCAAAAGCTGCCAGCTCGCTGCGAGGCCAGTGACCTTCCCAGGCAGCTGCTCCCTTGGCATCGCAGTGTGTCCTCAGCTGAACCATTCCCACCCAACACGGGAGGCCCCGCCGCCTTTATCTCGCTGGCAGCCGGTGGTCGGGGCTGCCCGCACACAGATTGTTGTCCTGCCACGTCGGTGCCTCGCTTACCTGCTGCTGAGCTCGGGCGCGGTGTGAGCAGGTGCCTTCCCTGTCCACCTCTATGAGAGAGCTGGCTTTGGCAACCAGAGCCAGATTCGGTCACTGGTGAGTAGAAAGACGAGTTCTCATATTCTGGGAGGCCTTAAGGAGAAATTTGTATAATTACTTTGTGAACAGAGCTAAAAATATCAAGATTAAATGTAATGCAATTAAAGCAATATGGAGAAATTATGTCCACCATTGCCCTTCATCCTGTAGAAAGTCATGCATTGGTACTCCAGGAAGTTTTAGGTATGTGTAACATGCACCTCCCATATGACTGGAGTGAGGTTTATGACCAACTTGATTTACCTTGTAAGACCAGATTCTCATAGGAGTATGAGGTCACAAATTGTCTGGAAATTTTTAAATCTGCAGATTTAAACAAAGGCAGGATAAAATTGCTCTGAAAGTTAACATCATAGGGGGTGTCCTTTCCTTTTGCCTTTCAAAAACCACAGTTCCCTAGAACAATGATTTCTAAAGGGAACCTTATTTAAAATGAGCATACTGAAACTTTACAAGCTATAGTGCTCTTGGAAAAAAATACATGCAGTGCTGAACATAGTCAATGGAAGAATAGCATATTAGACTTGTAGGCCATTGACTTCCTAGGCTGCCATTTCAAATTTAATTTTTAATATTTTCAAACAACAAAAGAAGTGAATTAAACTCTTCAAGTGTAAAGGATATAACACATAATGTATAAATAGAAAACTAAAAGTAGAAGATACAGCATGTCTGGGCCAATGCCTGATTTCAACATGTCTTTCGTTTTTCATCATCACTGTTCTTTTAAGGAAATGTTATAGACAATAGAAGAGAAGCTCCAGCCTTAATCCTGGGAATAAGTACACCCTTGCACCAGGGTAGCTGAGCTGGCTTATTTGAAAGCATGAGAAATGTGTAGCTTGAGAAGGCATGACCTATGTTCCTGATAGAGCAGAACTTTCTCCATGAGGATTTATGGCAGAAGGCAGCTGTGGGGTTCCCTTTAGTCCAAAATGATGCGAGTATTTTGTGTCCAGAGAAGGGCAACAGAGCTGGTGAAGGGTCTAGAGGGTAAATCCTCTGGGGACAACTGAGGGAGCTGGAGGTGTTCAGCCTTAAGAAAAGGAGGCTCTCTGCAACTCTCTGAAAGGAGGTTGTGGCAACATGGGACCAGTCTCCCCTCCCAAGTAACAAGACAAAAGGAAATGGCCCCAAGCTGCACTGAAGGGGTTCAAGTTGGATATTGGGAAAAATTTCTTCACTGAAAGAGGGGGTTAAGCATTGGAACAGGCTGCCTAGGGAGGTGGTGGAGTCACCATCCCTGGAAGTGTTCAAAAAACAAGTAGACGTGGCACTTTGTGTCTAGTGGGTATGGTGAGATTCAGTCAAAGGTTGGTCTTGACCTTGGAAGTCTTATGCAACCTTAATGATTCCATGATTTGCCTGAGTTTAAAACAAGCTACTCTCATGATGTGTTCAGTTGTGCTCATGTCCGTTACAGTATTTCACCATTATCAGTCGCCTGCCATGGCAGGTGGTGATTTTTTATCCATTCTCAACACATTTTCACACAGTGGGAACCAGACATCTGGCTTCTCCTAGGCCTTCAGAATGCGTTTGATGAGTCTGTGCTCTTCCCAGGCCCTGCCATGAAGCATCCCAACATCAGCCCTGCCGGGTGCTGCTGTCCTCGGGGTGCTCAGCTGGGCTGACAGCAGAGTGAAAAATGAGGAGGTGCAGGTTCTGGTGCTCGTGGGGCAAAAGTGTTCAGTTATTGATAACTGCTAATATTTACCATAGTGATTTGCAGCTAGGACATTAATAGGACCTCAGGAGTTTTTCTGCACAATCACTAACATTGCAAATGTGTTTCACTTTAAACTCTGCATGAATTTGAGAAAAAATGTGCCCTTAAGAAGCAGCATTAAATGGGGGCTCAGTCAAGTGTCTGCTTGACATTCTCAAACCAGGGCTGCAGCCTCAGCATGGTGCTGGAAATTGATGATAAAATTACATCTACCCTCAAATTGCAGGTGGTGTTCCTGCACACGTGTGCTGCTCCCTCCAGCCCCCATGTTGAGACACAGTTTAAGTTGTGTAAGTAATGGCGGGTTTTCCTGGCAGAGAGTCAGAGCATCTGCTCTGTGTGTTTTTAATTAAATATTGGTAATCTTCCTCCTGAAGATTATCTCAGCAGCAGTGTTTTTTTTGCTCTCTTCAGAGAGCACAGGGATTGTGCATTTTTCTGTCTGTGGTGCTGGAAGAGACCATCCATCTGTCATGAAGGACACACTCACATCTTCCAGTCTTGGTTCTATTAACTACTCATGGTAAAAAGCACTAATGAGGATTATTTACATGAATAAGGGATTGAACAGCAGTAAAAAAGGCAGACTCTTTGCAGGCTGCCAAGTAATACAATGAAGCCAGAACCTATTTACATTAATTTCCATGTAACTCATGAAAGGATAAGGAGTTTTGTTTAAATTTTCCACAAATTCTAGCTTGAGGAAAAGCTTAAACATGGGCATTTTCAACTCAGAAAGCCAGTGTTTTAGGAAAAATGCAAATGTGGGTGCTTTGAGGAAACATGGTGCTTTAGAACGTGAAATCTGGTGCATAATACTGCCATTGCTTATGGGGAAATGTGCAATAACGCAATTTAATTTAGCTGAAAAGACCAACCTGAAGTGCAGGCAGGCCCTGTGGTCACTGCCCACACCTGCTCCCTGTGCCTTCCCTCGGGGCTGGGATCTTCGGGGTCTGCCGTGCAGTGGCTGCTTCCTATGGGAGCACCTGCCTCAGGACACCCCCTCCTTTCAGCTCCACCAAAGTTCCAGTTCCCAACGGGAACAGAAATTACACCAAATTTGGGCGGCTGACCTGTGAGCAGAGCTCTGGAGACCTGCGCACCCGCTGTCCTTCCTGTCCCCACTCGCCCTGGGATTCCCCCATCGCTAACAGTGATAGCTGGGGGTCCTGCTCAGATTTTTACCGCTTTTCTCACAGGAATGGCAGGCTCCCGGTGCTGTGAGGAGGCGCAGCGGGTGCCCGCGGGGCGGCTGAGGGAGCGGAGGCGGCGCCTTGCTGGGGCCGCGGGCGGTGAGGGGCGGCCCCGCTGCCGCGCTCCCGCCTCCTCCCTCTCCTCAGCGGGGCGGCTTCTCCTCCTTCCGCCTGCCTTCCCTCGGCGAGGCGGCAGCTGGAGCGGGCTGCTGGGGTTGTGGGATCGCTCCGGCCCGGGCTGCGTGGCGGATCTGGGCTCTCCTAACCCGGTAGGTCCCGTCGCGGTGCGGGGCCTGGCCCGGCGGCGGTGGGAAGCTGCCTCAGCGCCGCCCGCGGCGGGAAGCGCGAGAAGGGCGTTTTTAATTGCGGAAAATGATGATCTGTGGGGTGGTAAGAGCCTGCGGAAGGCCGGCGGGCAAAAAATAACCTGATTTGTGTTTTGGGCAGCAATGCTGCGCTCGCACCTGAAGATTGGCGTTTCGTGCATTTATGGTCCCACGACAGTGCGCATAATTTGGTGCCTACGCTGTTGAAAGGCGCCAGGTGCTGTCTGTGACCGTGGAACAGCCGCTGTGTGCGGGGCTGACCGCGGCTGAGTCCGCCCTGACAGCCTGGGACGTCCTTGGGCTCCAGGACGGTTCATGTTCGGAGAATTCTTCAAATACCTCAATGCGCATAGAGCATGGAGTTAATTAACAGCGTGGGGTACTGAGCAAATGCTTACAGGAGGTCAGCGATAGGTAATTGTGCAGACTGTTTAAAGACCGTTGAAATGACGGGTCTAATAACTTTAAAATATCCTTCCATTGTCGTTATCTCGAAGTACCTTTTCTGCCCTTTTGAACCCCCGTGTTTTGGATACTCCTACCGTAGTGTTTATTTGCGTGTTTGGCAGCAGGGTGCACTTGGAAGGGCTGTTCTTTTGCCTCACTGCCTGCAGCTCTAAAAGCCATTTGTGTATTTGAAGCCATGCTGTGTTTCCTTGCACAGGATTTTGTCTCAAATGCTTCGTACTCTGAGCTGATGCAGCTGAACTCACTCCATTGCTTCAAGAATTTGCATCGTTGCTCTCTAACACTCAGACTTACACAATGATCATCCCAGCTGTGTTTGCAGGCAAACTGAATGAGATTTGTGCCATGGTGTTTGCAGTAGTGATACACTGGAAGAGACCTGTGTTAAAAGCTTCTCGTTAGAAATCTATCTTTGGTAAGACAAGGTTTTCAAAGATAGACAGTGAGTTGAGATATCTCTGGAGTTTTTAATCTTGTTTTTCATCACAGTTCTTGCCTAGGACTCACTGAACCTGTCTTCCTGCAGTTTGTGGTGCAGATGAAAATAGACATTTGCTTTCTAGGGGTCAGTTGGGTGTTTGGAAAGCACAGTAGTTCTGTAATATGCTACAGGATAACATAGCTAGTGGGGTTGTTCTGGACAAGTTTATGTAGCTTTGAGTCTGTAGCTCATAAAGGTGATAATACATTTTAAGGTACATAGTCTGTATAGTTGCTCAGTTAAAATTTTGAATCTGCTTTAAAAGAATGTTAATCTGAAAGGTGACTTCTCTCTTTTATGAAAAAACTGTTTGTTACTCTTACAGGTATCCTGTTAAATAGCTTTAACAGATGTGGTATTAAACCAAAAGGGATTTAGTATTATACCAGGGAGAGCTGGGTCATGCTTGCTTTAATGCTTCTCCACAAGACAAGCTGGGACTTCTGTTACAGGGCAGTTCCTGCCCTCCTGTCCTGTGTTAAAGAGCTGCAGGGGGCTGTGTCTGAGCTGAAACAGTGAATTAGAAGCAACTGGAAATGCTCCAGTTGTCCCTTCTTCTGGTGACTAGAGCATTCCTATCACTCAGCTCTTTTGGATCAATGAAGGCAGGTTTAGATGCTAAGGCCACTGTAGAACCTTGGTCAATAGTCTCACTAAACCCAGCAGTGTTTTTTAACGACAGACACCTACAAGAAGCAAGTTAATGCTTTAACAGCCCTGTGATGTGAATTTTCCCTGCTGTTTATCTGTGTTCACATATTTGCATGTTGTCCTTGCAACTCACCTGCCCCTCCTGGTTGTGTGGCTCTTGGATATAAAGGCAAGAGAAGGAAAAACACTTGAAACAGGCATTGCTAAAACTGAAATTAATGCAGACTAGAGCAGATTAAGAACTGCATTTTAAATTGTCTGCATTTTGAATCACATAGTACAAGGTTGATAAAAAATGGAATAAATTTTCAAAGTGGGTTGGAGTGGGTAGTTAAAATTACAGGTTGTGTGTAATAATACAGGCTGGCAGGCTTGGTTCAGTGCAGTCTCACTCTCCTTGTTGCTTAGCCTTAGGAATGCTTCTGTAATGGATAGTAGAGATTAAATGATCAAAACACAACAGCGGTAACAGAAATTCCTGCATAGTACAACTTCTGTGCTATAATGCAAAAGCACAAGAATATAGGCCTTGGGATGAAGCTCAGTTTTTTTTATAAGGCTTTTTGTCAAGCAAACTGTGAGGTTTGGAGCAGTGTTTGTGTAGTTCAAAGTGTGGCTATTGAATTCTGTTTTAGAGAGCATTTTATGTGAGTATGGTTATTGGTACATATACTTCCAAAGTAAACATCACAAGTACTTTATAAGAAATATGGTTCCAAGAAAAATCAAGAGACTTTTATAAACACCATTAGCTTTAAATAGAAACTGATTTGTTGGTGATATTTGATTTACACAAGTCACAGAAATCAGAATGTTTGTAGTCACTGCTGCACAAACCCGCATTCCTGCATTTCTGCTCCTTCTCTAACTGTCCTGAACCCCTTGGATCTGCTGATGTGTGTGACAGCAGGAGCAGAGGGGAGTGCAGGACAGCACTTGGGTGTAGTGGGGCTGTCCAGTGCTGTGCTGTGTCCTGGATTAGTCACGTCCTTGAGGCATCAGTTGACAGGTGCTGGGTGTGTGTGACAGACAGGAGAGGTTCTCTTCTCCAGCACTCAATGCACACTGGTAAGATGATCACAGTAAAAATGTCAGTGGCAGCTGAGGACACCTTCCCCCTCCAGGTATGTGCTACTGCCCCTTCCAGAATCGACAGCTCCCGTGTGGTCTTTGCTGGAAGAGCAGGTGAGCACTCCAGAGCTGCTCCGGTGCTAAGTGAGGTGAGCTGGCTGGGACCTCCTCCAGCAGTGGTTTTCCAGAGCAGCTGCTGCCTGATGGAGTGCTGGAATTACCTGTGTTGCTGGCTGAAGTGTGGGAATGCTGCCCCTGTCAGAAGATAAGTAACCAACAAGATAATGTTGCTGGTGAAAGCTGCCACATGTTAAGGCACTGTTTCTGTGGTGACCAGTTTTTCAGTATCTGGGGAGTGAGGTCTGCAGCTATGAATACTTCTGTAGGAGTGTATTCATCTTCCTGTTTAATGCAAAAAGAAGACTGAAAATGCAAAGGGCTGAGGAATAACTGTAAAGCAAAACTGAAAACCTTGGTTTGTGGTTGTTTTGCTAGACTAGCTATGTGAAAATCCCCGATTTTGCTGGTCAGATGGAGAACTAAACAATGTGACACTTAGATTCTTTTAAATTACATCCTGTTGCTCAGCCAGTGTCAGGACCAAATTTTGAATATTCTCATTAATCCTCTATTTTGTACATGTCAGTATTTCCAGAGTATCTGTGTAAAGTTCCACCTTTTCCAAGGGCTTTAATCATTCCCCCACCTCATTTTTCTGCAATATGCTACACTTTCAGTGGCCTGTGGGCCATTGGCTGTACGTGAGCTAAAAGCCAACTTAAATCTCGTGGATGGTGGAAAATTTTTCTGTGTTGTTCTTATAATACTCTCTAATTTATTTGACTGATCATTTGTATACAATATCCTTGAGAAGACTTGTCTGGAAAAGATTTGAACTGTGATGTTTGAGGTAAAACTCTCTCAAGTTTCTAAGACTAGTGTTGTGAAACTCAGCATTTCATATAAAGAAGAATAAAAACATTTGGAGGAGGAGATAACCAAGGATAGAATAATACTAAGCTCCTATCTTCTCAGTCCTGTAGAATGCTTCTTCTCAGCAGCTCTAGCAGAGGTGTTCAAAACTACATGTAGGTACTTGAGGATTACTTTTACAGAGCCAGATGCAAATATATTTCTTTCCTGCTAGTGTTCTGACATTAGTGTCATGCATTGTTTGTTCTTTTAATAACAACCTTTTCTTTTTTTCCTCTCTCAGCCAGCTTCTTTCTCCTGTTTGCATGTGCATTGGAGTAGTGGGTGTTGCAGTCCTTGCAGGAGTGAAACCAACCTCCTGCAAACATGGCAGACGAGGACCTTATTTTTCGTATGGAAGGAATTGATAATGCCAGAACAACTCCAGCAGACTCAAGGAATTATCTTGATGCTGATAGTGATGATGAAGACAATTATTTTATCTGTCCAATAACTGATGATCCAGTTTCTAACAAGTCTGCCAATACCAAAGTAGACAATTATTACAGCAATTTAGTGAAAACTGAACAGTACAGTTCAAGCTCTTCTCCCAGAAGCTTTAGCTTTAAGGTAAGTATTGCCAGTCTTCATTAAGGTTTTGGTTTTACTTGGTTGGCATGAGACATTTTCTAACTGCTTCATCTCTTGTAACTAACACTTTTCAATGAAGAGACTCACCTGTTTTTTCCAGACCTGCAGTTAACTCCATTAAGCCAATAGTCTGACACTGCCATGGAATTGCTTACTGTCCCTTTCAGTTCAGGGGGAGATGTTCCTCCACTCAGTCCAGGAGAACAATTCACTGCCATTAGGATCAAACAATTTACAATGCAGTATGTTGATTGGGAGATTCAAAAGATAATACAATTGATGTAAGAAAAGTTGGAGACTGTCAGAAGATAATACATTATTAATTTTGCTAGTCTGTGATTTTTTAATTGGACAAATAAAATTGTAAATTATAAAATTATAAGGGTAAGTTTTTATGTTATAGTTCCTTCTTAGAGAGCTTTTGACATGTTGAGTTTCATGCTTGGGCATGAAGCATCACACTGGCAGTAGTTCCTGGCAGTGTGCACAAGCTGTATCTGACCTTTTTGGGATGAACAGCAGCTACAGCATTGCAGAGAGGTCAGAGGGGCTGTAGCTGGTGCTTCCTTGGCAGTGTATCCTTTTTCACTCAGCTCCCTTCACACAGACCAGGCCAGGCAATGGAGCCTCAAGTGACATCCACTCTGTAGCTTAGATATTTTAAATAAATATAGTTTGTGCTAAACTGGCATGTCTCCTAGATTTTCCTGTGTTTAATGTGTTTTATTAACACATTTCTTATTATAAATATTAACATTTATTTAATAGATACTCTAAAATCTCGGTTATGCCTAATGCATGCTTTAATTGTGAAAAAATACTGGGGGTTATTTCAGTCAGATAACATAGTGAGTAACACATTGAAAGTGAAGCTGGCTTGTCTACAGGAAGATTTTTGCCAAAGCTAGTTAATAGAAACATTAAAAGGTACATATGCCTAAGGAAGGTGAGGAGCAAAAACTTAGTATAGAAATGGAACAGATGTTGGTATATGCTAAACTAAGCAAGTTAAGACCTGATAGGGAGCTTAGTCTTCATTTGTGTGTACATTTTAACGTGTACTAAACACTTGCCTTTGAGTTTGCAGTGCAATTTCTGAGTCATGGTCTGAGATAAAACTGATAAGGACTTCAGAAATTGCAATTATTTCCTCCTTCCTAAGCTGTCATTTTGCTTCTGCAAAATGTCTGTACCCATGTTTTGGTTTCCACAATGTCTAGTTCGGAATTGTAGCTCCTATCACAGATAAATTGCTTTGTGTTGAGATGTGGAGCAAGCCAGTCTCCATCTCCTGTTTAAGCTGCAGGGATGGTGATTTCCAACACAATGAAGCAGCCAGCCAGGGCTGAGGGCATCTTAAACCCCACAGCCTGGCCTGTCAGAGTCTGCTTGTCAGACCTCAAAGCTAAAGAAAGGCAGTGTGGGCCACTGATAGTGAAAGGCAGAGCCATATAGAGAAGTTGCTGTTAACTCTGCTTTAAACAGGACTCAGCAATGTTTAATTAGCTAGTTAATAGGCAAGGCACTTTTAATAAATATTTTCCAATAAAAAAAAATCACCAACTTACCTCAGTAGGTTTGTTCACAGGTGTTCTAAGAATGAACTGAAATTGGGAATATAAATTGAAGAGTGGCTTTTAACTGAAAGTTTTGGGGTTTTTTTACTAACAAAGAGAACCAAGACTCTTTGTCAATAATTTGTCTTATCACATGTATTTTCCTACTTTCATGTCTCATGGATCCCTTAGAATGACACACAACATCGTTCTAAGCATGGCTCTGTGGTTGACCATGGTCGGGTAGGTTAAAAAGAAAATGTCAACACCATATCTAATAGATGCATTATGATTTTTTGGTTTTGTTTTGGCTTTTTTTTTCCCTTCTATGGACTTTTTTTTTGTTCATTATTTTATTGTTTGGGAGGACTGATTGCCTCAGCCTTTTAGAGTCATCAAGTCAAAACTAAGAGAGGTATCTGTTAAATGGAGTAATACCCATCCTGTGTTCTCTACCCTGAAATTTCACTGTATGGCAGCCATATGCCTCCAGCAGGAGAAAAATTGCACTGCTAGCACCATTTCCAGAAAATCCAACTAGTGTTTGTTTGAAGATTAGGATACAGCTTTTGTACAAAGCACCTCAAGAGATCAAGCACAAGTAATTAACTTATTTAAATTAGCATCTAACATGAACACAAATCACCTTTTGGAGAGGAAATCTACTCAAGAATTATTTGATACAGCTGATCAAACAAGTAGTTCTTGTTACTGTCTCTCCTTATTTCTGTCATAGGTATTTAAGTATGGAAATTCTCAGGTCCATATGAGCTGTCATTGCATGACCTGAGGCAACTTCATTTTCTAATGAAATATGTAGAAAATATTTCTCAACTAGTCCTTTAAAGTAATTTTCTTTAATGTAGTGTTGTTTTCATTTCGTGTTATTATTGTAAGAAAGGGGAGCATTTAAATTGTTTGCAAGGTATGCATAGTTAAAGCTGAAATTCAAAATAAACACAAACATTTAAAGCTTAACTGCTTCAAAAACTTCCTTGATGCCATTGCTGGCACAAATTTATAATGTATTTTTTATTAAAAAAGACTGATCTTAATTCCTGAAGATAAAAAATAAAATCATTCCAAAATCTTAAAAGGTACTGTTTCTGCATACTTGGAGTTCAGTCAGAGAGGCAGTAATAATATCTCAAAACTCAATACTTCTTTATTGGCAGAGTGCAGAGTGCTTTTTCTCCTGCTCACTTTGCAGAAGGCATTTAGCACATCACAGGATCATATCTCCAGTTTTCTTGGAAATATACAATGTAAGAGAGGGAGAACAAAATGTTAAGAGTACAGTGTCCAGATTGGCTGGTAGAGAGAGGCTGTTTGTACTCCAGAAAACTGCTTTGATATTTTACTCTTGACTTGGTGAACATTGAAATAGCTACTTGTCTGGAATTGTTACAATAATCAATTTTTACAAAATTCTAATTTCTTCTTTCTCATGCTGAGCATAGTCTGGGACCCTGGGGTTCACAGAACTTCTTACTTTATCCATATTAATTGTATCTTTAATGGACTTTTTTATACTTACTCTTATGCATGCAAAACCAGCATTTGCTGCTACGTATTAAAAGCTAAAAGTCAAAACAGAAAAAGTGAATTAATATCATCTGAGTGTGCCTTACTGCCATTTACAGAGCATATTAGAGATATGTGCAAATTACCACAGGTTTTGTAAATTGTATCTGGTATGTATTATACTGTGCCAGATTCTATTCTCAGTAAATTTACAGTGGTGCAAATTGAACTGAAATCTGTGCTTTATATATCTGAGCTGGGTTTCATTATAATTGAAACTATAAAAAGGTCATAGTGGTCTTTGGTACTACCTGAGTAGTGCTTTGGGGGCTTGTGTAGTTGCACATCTCCATAGCATTGGGATCCTGATGTGCTCTAGAAAGTGCTGGTTTTGTGAGGTGCTGCTGATTATAAATTAAGTGCCAGTCTGTAACTTCTTCAGGAAACCTGGAAACATGCTATTGAGAAAGCCAAGCACATGCCTGATCCCTGGGCAGAATTTCATCTGGAGGACATTGAGACAGAGCATGCCACTCGTTACAGGTCTGTGGGTCTGCCTGCTTTGGATGCTGGTATTAAATAGGACTGCTGGTTTGTGCAAGGGCTGAGTTTGTGTAGTGCAGAATACCTGGCTGAAGAACTTCCATAATGCCCAGAGTGAGTGGGTCTTAACTCAGTCTCCCAGGAATATGTAAATACTGCACATCATCAATAAAAAAACCTTTCAGCAAACCGTTGTCATACTTTTTCTCCCACCTAAGTAGTATCTAGGACTTTCACTGTGTAGACAGGAAACAAGGCTTTTCTGGTTGATTTATTAATGCCATAAATGTAATGTAATAAGGAAATTAATCCCAACAAAGAGGCAGCATACTTAGTTTAAATAGTTTGGGAAAGAAAGCAACATAACCCTCCACGACTTGCCCAAAATAGCAGTTTCAGTGTTGCTAGTCTATGCAGTATTGTTGCATGTGCATGGAATTTAAATCCTTATAAAGGCCAGAATAGCTCATGTGGTCTACGTGCTAGAAGGGAGTTTGGCCCTGTACTGCTTTCAGTACTTTTAACATGAGCTTTGCCAAAATATTTACTTTACTGATACAGGTTTCTGGGAGGAAGGGCTACGGGTTAGAGGCCAGTTAATCACCACTTAACATCAGGGTTTGGGGAGGCCTTGCTTTCAATCCCATACCAGTCATGCAGTGCTGCTCTTCCCCATAGACTGCATCTGTCCCTGGTCAGCCACACAGTCCTGAAATAGTTTGCATATTTTAAAATACAGATAAGTGATAATTTTGGTTTAGGGCTACTCAATATCCTGCTAAAAAGAGATGGATCTGATACTCCTGTTTTTACCTCTTTATTTGCTGGAAACTGGAGTGATACATAATATATAAGGGAGAATATGGGGTGTCTGCATGCATGAATTACTCTGTGCAGGATGGGGGAACCAGGCTGGAAACAACCATGTGCTGATGACTCAGCTGCTGTGGTTCTCAATTTTGCTGTCACTGTGTTGGGATGTAAAGGGGTGGAGAGAAACCACAGTCATACTCTTTGTATTATCACAGGGTTGTGCAGGGAATTGCTCCTCCCTCAGTGCGGTGTTGGGCAGTTCCTGGCCCCACTGCTTCTCACAGCTGGTGCTGCTCACATTCTCCACAGCCCCAAGGCAAATACCCAGCCAGAACCAGGCTTATGCAAGCTCAGGGTTGGGGGAGACAACCTGTCCAGTGTCCTCCTCCCTTGGGGAGGCCCTTTCTGCCCCCCAATGTGCTATCCAGGCATCACAGAGGAGGTTTAATTTCCAAGCAGATAAAGCCTGATTTGCAGTGTTACAGAAGTTCAGAATCTGCTTTTGAATCTGCTCATTGACAGGAGAGTTCAGTGTCTCTTCAAAGAGCTAAATGTGTTTCTCCTTGCCTGCCCAAAATGAGGAGGGTCAGAGTGTAGTGGGAAGACTGGAAGCTTTTATGTGCGAGTGGCAGCAGCACTTTCCAGAGTCAGTTACAAATAGGTGCTAGAAATGGGAGGATTTGGGTTCCCTTTGCATTTTTCTGAGACGTATCTCCTGATTTTGCAGGTACAATGCAGTTACTGGGAACTGGGTTGAAGATGAAGTCCTTATCAAGATGGCTTCTCAAGTAAGATCACACTGTCCTTCATATTTACAAACAGCAAGTTTGTAATTTCCTTTCTGTTCCTGAATAGTGGCAGCAAGATGTTTTCCTTATGGAAATTTTGAAGTCTTAGTGTAATTCTTTTCTCCTGTCTCTTTTTCTTTGTATCCTTCTCTCCAGAATAGGGTAGAAAATGGAGTTGGACCTTCAATGTCAGCAACATGAGGCATTTGTTCCATTCCCAGTAATTTCCCTTCCACGTCACCCCTCCCATTTCCTTCTGGCATAATTTCCCTGCCTGGCAGTAGTACTACTATTTTTCATGCTCCCAAATAATTTCTGTTCTTAGAATGAAAACCAACTGAATTTTCTGTATGTGAGGGTAGAAGGCACTGTCATTTCCCATTTAAGTCCTGGGGTTGGTTGTGTGTTGGGGTTGCCTTGCTCTGTGCTGCTGGCTGAGTATCTGGCATCTGGGGAGATGATTTGGCACATCCTACACAGAAGCTTAAATGCAGAGAGCATGAAGTCTATGAAGCTTCTTTAGGCAGCCACACAGAGCTGACTCCCTACTGGGGAGAGAATTCAAATAGCTTATTTAAAAGACGTACTATTTCTTCTTCATGGGATATTGGTGGAGGGAGTTTATCCAAATGCCTTTCCCTAGATACCTGCTTACACTACCAGTGGGTTTTCACTTTTCCTTGAGGAAATTTTCTTATAGAGCCTGTGTGAAAACTGCATGGTATAAAGGGGAAGTCATGTTTGTGTTTCTTACTGGTTAGAAATCAACTTCATGGAAATGGCAATGCTGGGTTTTTGTTTTTTTCTTTTCCCCAGCCTTTCGGTCGTGGAGCAATGCGAGAGTGTTTCAGAACGTGAGTATCTGCCCACTTCATCTTCGTTGGCCTCATTGCAGTATTTTTTTCTGTGGTGACTGGAATTTCACTTAGATGTAGTGAAAATTGTGTAAAGCTCGACTCCTTTCTAAAAGGCTTTGCTGAGGGGTTTATGCCTGTTTGTGTGACTCCATCTGCAGGGGGTGGGGTTCAGAAAGGAGAATGTTCCCTGAATGTTCTACTTCAACCATCCGTGGGAGGCAAAATATTAATGAAAGTATGGTAACAGCCACTTAATTTCTGTGTTCCCTGTGTGCTAAAATATCTTCAAATTTGATATGAGGTCATAGGTTTGTATAGCCTGGAGACCAACTTGAGGCCTATAGTTAGGCAGAGAAAAGAGAAAGAAAGAATATTAGCATGGTGCAGTCTTGACTGGAAAAGCCTCCATTGGTGAAAAAGGTTATCCTCCTAGAGTTTGCCTTGGATCACATATACCAGAATAATGTTCTGAGTAAGGCAGAACTTGAGCATTAACAGTTGTGCTTCCCAGAAGGATAAAGTGTGGGGGAAGACAGAGGAGGAGCTTTTCCTTCCTTGGGGAGTGTTATCAAATGTTATTGTGGGGATCAGCCTCCAGCTGTAAATTGGTGTGTGCTGAGAGATTACCCAACCCTTTCCAGGCTCTGGAAACAAATGTTTCCTGGAAAATATAAGTGTATGTGTGTGTGTGTTTAAAAACATTCTCCCTTCTTCCCATATGTGGAATCCAGAGAAATTGCACTTCGTGTTGTGGTTTCAGCTTTGGAAAGGTAGACAGTCCTGAAAGACTGGAAATATGATGTTTTGAACTTGAGTAAAAAGGAAGAAAAGTAACCCCTCAGTGCTCCAGTTTAGTATTGTTTCAGTATCAGTTCATGCTGGTGGCTCTGTTCCTGCAAAGCCAGCTGGATACAGTAGTGAATGAAGCCTAAGAAGCAACAAATCTCAGCCTGCTGACGTTCCTCTAGTTCTTGTTGTTTACCAAACTCCCCACTACACAATGTTTTTTGAGTAATGCCATAAGCAGAAATTTTTCAGCAGTTTTGTGTTAACCTCTGGAACTAAAAAAGCATGACTTGAATGCTAACTGCCTACTGCTGGGTTTCCCATATATGTCAGTGGTACAGTGATATTTCCCATCTGGAGCTCTCTCCTAGATTTTTGTAACTCTGCAAGTGTTTAGTTAAGACAGTGACAACATTAGCTGCCCATAACCCAGTGAACCAATATGAGGATATTGACTTTAGAAAAACATGAGCTGGCTTGTTTTATGAAGAGGAGTGTGTTCCTTCAAGAACTGGGGAAGTTTGGGGTCTGGCTAAAATTCTGACCTCATTTCCTTGTTAATTCTTTCCAAGGCCTTCGTTGCAGTGACTGTGTGCCTATCTCTGGAGGAGTACAGGCAGCATGAAGTTGCTTTGCCTGTAGAGTGTCCCCTGTACCAAGAACTCTGCACCAAGGTCTTGGCAGGGAGAGGAAAAGGAAGGAGGAGGAAGGGTTGAGAGTTTGAGTGCTGCTACTAATTAAAGCACCTGCTTAATGCATTTGTTGGCAGCCAACAGATCCTTTCTTATCAAAGTTTTCATGTGCTACACACTACCACCCCCCTGCCCCAGCCCCCCTGCTTTGAAAGGATCGATGGATTAAAGATTTGCACATCAATAAAAGGGAAAAGCTGCATCATGAGAACTGTCAGGTGCAGTTTTCCTTCTGGGAGTGTGGGGTTACTGAGCAGTGACTGCAGTGTGTTGAGAAGCAGCAGATTGCATTTATCCCTGGAGAGGTTTCTCAGTTCATGTTTGAAAGGCCACTCCCTGTTAATTTCTGCATAAAATAATTGTTGACATTAGAACAGGTTGTTGACCAGGCACCAACCCTTCATACTCCAGATTTGAGAGGAATGGGAAGGGAAAGGAATTGAGAAAATGAGAAAACTCAGAGCACAAGTAGCTGCAGCTAAACCAAACAGTTTGGCACATCCCCACCATTCCCATGGGATGTTTCATTTTCCCTTGTCCTCTTCCTGTGCTGCACATTTCAGGTAGAATATCTGGTAATTGACTGTGGGTAATGCTCATCTTGGAGCCTGGCTCTGTCCATGCAGGCAAGAAAATGGGAAAGATTGAACTAAAATCCTTGGGTTTCCTTTCACCAATGATTGATTTGTCTTTCAGAAAAAAGCTGTCCAACTTCTTACACACTCAGAACTGGAAAGGTGCCTATAATTATGTTGCCAAGCAATACATAGAGAGTGTGAGCAGGGATGTTTATTTTGAGGATGTTCGACTGCAGATGGAAGCAAAACTCTGGGGAGAAGAGTACAACCGGCACAAGCCACCAAAACAGGTGCATTCAAAGATCTGACTAAGCAAAAATGCAATATTGTTCTTCTATTGAGTTAGTTTTCAGATATAATTTAGTGGGAATTACTTGTTCACATTCCGTCAATTTAAATGCTTGGATAGATTATTTTGCACTTCTGTGTTTTTGGTTAAATGATAGCTGATTTTGAGTGGAATAAATACAGATATTGCTTTATATTTCCAGGACTAGGGGCTGTGTGTTTGTGAATGTCTGATTGTCCTCAGTGGTTGACTGAAAACCAAAATAAAACAATGTTTGTATTGCTCTCTTTGATGTGTGCCCAGCTGCTTTTGTGATAAACAGAGATGTTACAAAATTTATTGCCAGCAGCAGTCTCAGCAAGAAGTGCTCCAGGAAGGTAGATGCTTAAATCTTGCACACTCATCCAAACATGTAATTAGCATTGATTTTTGAGAAGACCTGGAAACCTCCTGGAAGCCTTAGTAGTTTTAATGGCCAAAATGAGTGGTTTTGATATGTGGAATATTTGCATTGCCTCCCATATGAGGGTTAATTAATAACTACCTGGCTCATAAATACAAGATGAGGTCTACAGTGAAGCATGTGGAGAGAAATCTACAAATCTAGAAGTTTTAAATGCCATGTTGGAGAAAATATATAAGTAGAGTGAGAGTTGTGATGATTTCTGCTTTAGGAATGTGTGTGGGACAGAGGGAGAAGGTGAGGCAGGATACAGAGACACTGAACAGTAGATACCTTCAGCCCTTCTCTGAAAACACATTTCTTCGAGCTGTGCAGTAGTGACTGTATGTTTTGCTCTCTGGGTGCAGACTCTTTGCAGAGTACTCTTAAGGTACCCACAAGATGAAATAGAAAGCCAGCACTTGCTAAGAATTTTTTCAGAGGGATTTGTTGCAGAAGTGAGCTGTTTTGAACTGACTGCTTTTTATTTATAGAATTCCTCCAATAACTCAAGAAACATATGACTCTTCCCCCACCCCCTTGTTAAACAGAAGATCTTTGCAATTGTTCAGATTCTTGCATTGGGAAAGTTTTCACAGCTGGAGGATTCACACACACTTTGCTCTGAAGGCAGTGCTCTGTTAGTCACTGTTTATCTTCTTTCCCTCCCCAGGTGGATATAGTGCAGACCTGTATTATTGAAATGAAGAACAGACCTGGAAAGCCTCTCTTTCATCTGGAACATTACATTGAGGGCAAATACATCAAATACAACTCAAATTCTGGATTTGTGCGAGACGACAACGTTCGTCTAACTCCTCAAGTGAGGCTTTGTTTAATGCTTTCCATAGAGTCTGCTGCAGGGAATTTCTGGGCTCTCTCCAAAGGTCTTGCTTTACTGCCAAGAAAGGAAACTGCAGGCTCTGCAGTACAATGCCAGATTAATTTCTCTATTTGCAGTTTGTCTGCCCCTTATTTGGGGCCTGCTCTTTCAAACGCTGAGTGCTTCTTGATTGGATTTCAGTTGATTACAGTGGAGTTGAACAGGATTAATACTCTTTGGAAACCTTAAGCCCTTGGACTCTAATTATAACTGCAGGCATCAAAATATTTCAAACTTTCTTCGAATTGAGGCAGTGAGAGAGATCTCTTATGCACTATGTACTGAACAGTCTTTTGGTGCCTCACGTAATACACAAGAGGTGGCTGATATCCAATTCATGTAAATAAATCTAGTCCATTTGCATATAAAAATGTAGGTTTTTCCAGCTGCAGCCTCTGAGTAGCTGAATCTGAGATTGCATATAGAAATACAAATACAGATTTCAAGTGATTCTTGAATCTTGTAAAATAAATTTGAAATACTATTGAAAAATGCAAAGTTGTCAACGTAAAGAGGTATTTTACTGGGCCTTGAGAGTTTTGTTCTTTACATTTTTTCCACTATTTTTAAGGTATTTGTCATGAGACTTAATGTAAGCAGAGAGTTTATGTTCTGGGCTGTTGTTTGTGCACTGAATCAGTGCTGTGCTTTCACAGGTTGGGAACGAAATGTTCCCTGGTATTTGCTGCAGTTAAAATGTTTGTCTATCACCACCAGTCACCTCCTCCAGGACTGGCAACGCTTTTTTGGAGGCCTTCCCAGAAGATTCCTAATATCTCAGCTTTATTCTAAAGAAAAGGGCTTTTTATACCTGATTCTTGAAATGTGTTTTTTCAAGAGCACAAATGTACATTTCATTATCTGATACACAAATGTAGACACAGAGCAGTTGCTCAGGGGGGATCACTCAAAGGGGAAGAAGAATTTGTGGGGATGCTCACATTTATTTATGGGTTTTTTTCCCAAACTGTGACAGAGCTGATGCTTGTTGGTAGGAGTAAGCAGTGTCCCAGAGATGCAGAGCTTGCAGGTTCACAGGCACAGCCAGAATACTTATACAGAAGTTATTCTGCACTGGCTTTAGAGTCCACTCTTTTTCTCTCTGCCAGCCAGCTCCCCACCCCCTAAGGTGAAGATTATAGTGAAAAACAATCTCTAGTACAAAAATGAGCAATTAAGCAATCTTCTTTCCCCTGCTTGTGCCCACTGCTGCTTTTCACCCTCCTTTTTTTTAGCCTCTCTGTGAGTTGGAGCAGGTTGGACAGGATACTACATCCTTCTAGTCTCTCTTGCTGCTTTCATAATGATGTTTGTACCTGTTGTATTTCACTGATAGAGTTATTAGACTTCTTTTCCCATTTATAACAGGGGATTATGTGTTGCTGTTTTCAGTAGATGAAGGGAGAGTGTTCTCAGACATCTTCTATGGTTCTTTCCAGGCCTTCAGTCACTTCACCTTTGAGCGCTCAGGACACCAGCTCATTGTTGTTGATATCCAGGGAGTTGGAGATCTTTACACAGACCCTCAGATTCATACAGAGAGTGGTACAGATTTTGGAGATGGCAACCTAGGTAAAATCATTGATTCTGTTTCACTAAGGGGTGCTTCTCTTTTCTTCCCAGCTCTGCTGAGTAGCCATTGCACTGGGTGAGCTGGCACATTTCTGAGGGTCTGGGGAAGTCCTATTGTAAGGAGTTGTGTACAGGTCAGTTGTCATATAAGGACAATCTTAAAATGAGAGCTGATCTTGGCTCATGTCTCCTGGCCTACTCCTAAACAAGTAATGTAGTTAAGTAGTTTCTACATTGTAAGAACAATAATCATGGCCTTTGATTTCCTTGCCACATTGCAGGAATGGATATAGCTGAATGCAGAGAGATAGGCACTGTGTATTTTTGAAGTTCCAAGTGTCTATATATGAAGTTGTTTTTAGGACACTGCAAGTTTTGTAAGCAGGATCAAATCAAGGCACATTTCTCAGTGATCCAGTTGGATTAGGTTTTTGTTCTATCTTGTTCATACTAGCTTTTCAAGATTTTTCACACTTCTTTCACTCCCTCATGCAGAGAGTGAAAAGCTCTTACAGGTGTTGAAATGGAATGGATTAGGCTGTGTGCTACAAAGTATTTTCTCTCTCTTGAGTTTTTAGGAAAGCTTTGGGAGTTTCAGCTTTTAATAAGTAAATAGTAATAAAAAATATGACCCTTTCCTAACTTTTTTTTAATGCCTTAGGTGTTCGAGGTATGGCCTTGTTCTTTCATTCTCATTTCTGCAACAACATCTGCAAAAGCATGGGGCTTGCACCATTTGATCTTTCATCCAAAGAGAAAGATGCCTTGGATTATAATAAAAAATTGCTTGTAAGTGTTTGATGAAAAAGTGTAATTAAGCTGTAGTTTTAATTAACAGGGAACCTTGTAACATAGTGTGTATTTGGGACCAAGTAGATCTTTGAATACTGAAATAATTTATAAGTTTTGGATCTCACAAACCTGATTTGATGCTTGTTGCAAATTGATCTCAGGTTCAGCAGATTTTGGTGGGAATGGGACTTGGTGTAACACTTGGAATGGAACCCAATCCTAAACAAAACTCATTTCTGGCAGTAAAAATGTCAGGGCTTGATGTTTTGTTGCAGCGTAGAACTTACCAAAGCAAATACTTCTGTATACGTGTGTATATTTATAGAGGACTGCCAATAAACATTCACATTGGCTTGCATAGCACGTTTAGAATACACAAAAGGATTACTGACAGGACTTTCTTGTTGGTTTGCCAAGGAATCTGCTCAAACAATTCTCCGTGGCACAGAGGAGAAATGCGGCAGCAGCCGGGTGAGGACGGTGTCCGGGAGTCGGCCCCCGCTGCTCTTCCGCCTGTCTGAAAACTCCGGGGATGAAAGCATGAGTGATGTGGCATTTGACTCCCTGCCCTGCTCTCCATCCTCTGCAACCCCTCACAGCCACAAGGTGGACATGCTTAGTGAGTGAGCCTCATACATCACCTCTGGGGGACTTCCTTAACATTGGACTTGTCCTACTTTGTTTTTGTCTTACTTTTATTTTAAGCACAACAGCATTGATTTAGTTCAGAACAGTTGTTTCTAGTGCTCCTCTTTGAACAGAAATAAAACTGAAAGTACTTCTATGTAGATAATTATTGCACAGCTGCTTCTGTGAAAAAAACAGCAATAAAACGATGATATCTAGAGCTTTTTCCTCAAGCATGTTACCCTTATAAAACAGCAAATATATTTTCTCCTAGATTGGCCTGTGTTCAGTGAAGTAGATAACTTGGATCAGCTTGACAACAAAAGAGTGAGTGTCTTTCCAACAAAAAATGAGGTTGCAGTTGCCTAATGAAATATGTCTTTATAGAACTTCCCAAAGGTTTTGTTCAGTAGAAGCACATAAAGATGCTCTGCCTATTTTTATTGTTGCAGATCATGTTACCTCTGTGCATTTGCTGTCTCTAGTAAAGGAAGAACGTTTTATTTTAATATTTTAGTATTCGTTATTTTGCCACCAGATACTTATTTGGATCTGGTGTATTTTAACAGGTACTTAAAGCATGTGCCTGTTCCCCTGCCTGCATATTGTGTCTTGGATGCTTGTCCCAGATGCTGTGGTATTAGAGCTAAAGAATCCCTATGGATTAGGTCTCTGCAAATAGTGGTACCATGGAATGTTAGAGAACCTTCCCTGAGGAGATGCAAGAAGTTTGCAATGGGCATTTTTCAGTGCTGGGCCTTAGTGCCAGGGGTTGTCAGTTATTGGTTTATCACTGAAGCTGAAAACTATATTTAGTGGATTCTTGATTTGATAAAATATGCAAGTCCTTGATTTGTTTTAATGTATATAAGGGAGAAGACAATCTTAGACTACTTTATGTATCATTAAGTCCTGCTCCTTCTGACAGAGTTAGCACAATTATTTTCATCCAGTATAACCATCCGATAATTTTCATTGAAAGAGCAAACTGTTTGCTCTGTGAGAAATGTCAAGCTGAGGTCCTTACAAACTATAATCTAATGCTGTTCTGTTCTTGACTTCTGTAGGATTTTGAAAATGGTGGAGACAGTGGATATCCCAGTGAAAAGAGAAGTGAGACAGAAGATTTGGATCATAGAGAGAGGGTAAGAACCTGACTGGTATAGCAGAGTTTGGTCAGTTCATACTTAAATTGTTTTTGTAGAAGAATCTTCTTTTTTATCCTTCCTGAGCTAGATCTGATCCTAATCTAGACTTCGAAAACAGAGGAAATAAAGAAGTTCCCCCATGTTGCAAAGTTACTTACTCATATTGGGAATGACACTTTTACAGGAAAAAGATGATTTGTAATTAGTAGCTTAATTTCAAATATTGTATTTAATTAGATGTTGTTGTGTGAGTTTTTAAAGTATTACATACTGCATTTAGGAGGTGTAGCCATCTTCTTGTCATGTGGAATCCATGAATACGATATGCTTTCAGACACGTTTACCTTCTCTACTTTGTATGGCTTGAAATATTACAGAACTTAATGTTGTTGTTAGATAATAATATGGAACTTTAGAATTCCTGGGGGTTAGTTGGTTGCTCCTCCAAAATAAAAATTTTTAAACAAATGCTTTTTGACCTTGAGATCTTAACAAGATATTTAATTAGAAGACAGGAAAGAGAATACTGCTTCCAGAGATACCACTCCTTTTGTCACCTCCTTTGGCAAGGTATTTGTCATGGCATCTCCAGCTTACAGGATTAAAGCCCATGTGTGCCAAGTTCTTTATCATTTTGATATGTTTCTTAATATATTGTGATATTGCTGAAAGAAAAGAATCCAATGGAAACCGTTTGGTCATTGTCACTATTAATTCTGCAGGGTAGGAATAGTCTAAAGGTGTAACTGTCCACAGCAGTTCCTGCAAATTGAATGATGCAAATCTTTACATTAATGTAGGGACATTCAAACAATAACCGGAGGCAGGAGTCTGATGAAGACAGTTTGGGAAGCTCTGCAAGGGTAAATAAAGCACAAATGTTCACAGACTGAGTTTGCTGCTCTGCTTGTCCTTTGTTCCGCTCATCTGCCACCTAACCACATCAATGAACCAGATGTTGGTTTCCCTTCCTTTTCAGCTACAGAAAATGTTTATTAATATCAACTTACAACTCTGTTATTTCCATTTATGTTTTGTGTTTGTTTTCTCGTTGAAGTACTGTGAAACAAATTGTCACCTCTGTAACTGACCTCTGTCATACATTAGTGATTATGCATGGGTTTCTCACTTTAAAAAAATTACAGCTCTGTGGATTTCTTTTCTGCCTAACTAAATTATATTTCCTCACTGCGCCTTACTTTCGGAATTCCATCCTGTATGTAGTTGTATGATTTCTTAAAAACATGCAGTGTTTGAAACAGATACACAGTGAAGAGAGCTGCTGTCACCTAACTGACTTAGGAAAGACCAGACCTTGTATGCTTTTACAAAATATAATTTCTGAGATAATTGGTTTTGGGTATAAGGCTAAACAAATAACTACTGTGAAATGAAAGAAAAAACAGAGCTTTGACAACAATTAATAATTTATTTAGATACAATTTTCAGAATTTAATTTTAATTATTATATATTCCTGTTTCAGAAAATTGAAACAGCTTTAACAGGCTGAAGTTCTATGCCAGTAACCTTCCCTGTTGTGTTTTCTCTGTGTACCCGCAGAGGCCTTAATTGTGACAGGATTGTTTTCAGCTACTGTTTCCCACTGATCCATTTTGTTAAAAAATTTCTTCATTTGGGTTGCTCCTCCTGAGAAATGCCAATGCATGTATCTGTCTGTCATCTTCTGCATTGTTATGTGTCATTTTTCTAGAATGCAAGCTGCATTTAAAGGGTTGGGAACTGAAATTCTGGAAAGAAAAGTATGGGTTTCATTTTTTTTGTGCATGCTAACTTTAGTGCTTGCAGTGTGACTATTCAGTTGCTTATTTTTGTAACTTCTTCTGATTCAGAACTTTGAGATGATTCTTCAAAGTGATGATGTTCAGAGTAGAAGTAGAGGGGTTTACTCTGTTTCTTTAATGAAGAATAATAACCATTTATTCAGCTACTAACATGACTTTTGAAAGCTGGGTTTTAAAATACAGTATTTACTACTAAGTAAGAGTATTAATAGAGGCTTTGATTCCTGGAAGATAACCCATATGGATGGGAATTTTAATTTTGAATACAAATAATAGTATATTTTGTATTTCAGATCAGTGTGGAGAAATGGAATCTTTACAACTCTTCCAGAGTCCACATCCACAGACCGTCCTGTGTTGCCCAAGAAATTCAGAGGCTCAATGCACTAGAACTTGAAAAGAAAATTGGGAAGTCAGTCCTTGGAAAGGTAGGATGTGTCTGCTGATACTGTTTTATCCAACAAGAAACATATTTATTACTTACATAGAGGTGTTGCCCTGCTTGCATTTATTTGTGCAGTTGAAAATAACACCTACCTATGTCACCTACCTATGTTGTGTAAGGGACATCTGAGTTCAGGAACCCGTGAATTCCATCTGCTTTTGGCCTTGCAACATCTGGGCTCCTTTAGGAAGAACCCTGCTGTTGTTAATCTGCCTTTCCAGAGGCATCACACAGGGAAGACACAGTGGGATGGGTGTGGTGTGCCTGACCCACATACCTTGCACATAGGCAAAGCTGAGCTCCTGAATACTCGTAGCATGGACTGACTTTTTACTCCAGACTATTCCAGATAATGCAAATGTGAATTAATTTGGGGTTGTGTATGGCCTTAAGCACACTCCTAAAACATGATGTAAATATTTCTGAACATCCTGGGAGCCTTAGTTGTTCTCAAATCTTTTGATGTGGGAAGAAAACTATTTTTCACAGAATCTTTTAGGTTGGAAAAGACCTTTAATACCATCAAGTCCAACCTCTGGCCAATCACCACCTTGTCAATCAGACCATAACACTAAGTGCCATGTCCAGTTGTTTCTTGAACACCTTCAAGAACAGTGATTGCACCACTTCCCTGGGCAATGTTTTACAACCCTTCCCATGAAGAAATTCTTCTTGATGTCCAACCTGAACGTCCTGTGGTGCAGTTTGAGGCTATGTCCTCTCATCCTGTCACCAGCTGCTTGGGAGAAGTTGCTGACTCCCATGTTGCTAGAACCTCCTTTCAGATAATTGGGAAGAGTGTTAAAGTTTCCCCTGAGCCTACTCTTACTCCAGGAAATACCTCTAAGACCTGGTAAAGTATGAGCAGAGGGGTTTTGAAGGATCCCATCCCTCCATCATCCTGTGTCTCTCCTGTGCAATTGTGTCCAGGTTCACCTGGCCATGGTTCGCTATCATGAAGCCGGGCGCTTCTGTGAGAAGGACAAGGAGTGGGATCAGGAGTCAGCCCTGTTCCACCTGGAGCAGGCTGCAGACTGCGGGGAGCTGGAAGCCATCGTTGGGTTAGGCCTCATGTGCTCTCAGCTGCCACATCACATTCTTTCCGAGGTCACTCTCGAGGTATGGAAAATGCCAAAAAGCAGAATTGTGGTCCATTGTAAAAATAACACAAGAACAGCAGGAAATGGTGATGAAACAAAAACCATAGTTAGGTGTTCTGTAGCCTCTTCAGAGAAAATAGATTACTTTGTAATTAAGGATTTGGAAAAAACACCAAAAAACGCTGCCTCTTTCTGGTTTTGCCAGAAAATTACTGCATGCCTTTGGGAAGCTTTTGAAGCCACCTTTACTGTTCAGCTGCTTTGTTTCTTGTAGGTGTGCCAATTTCTCAGACATACTAAATACTTGCTGACTTGAGAAACTTCATTTAATGGTAGAGGGATGAAGGGATGGTTTTAAAAACATGCATTTTAAAGGTTTTGTTTCCTTTACTAGGATACAAAGGAGAACAGAAATAAAGGATTTAATTACTTACTGAGAGCAGCAGAAGCTGGAGACCGGCCTTCCATGATTCTGGTAGCAAGAGCATATGACACAGGTGTAAATCTTGGTGCAGACAGGTACTGTGTATGGCTGAGTAAGTTAACTTGGTGGTACTTCACTGAGGCAAGGCTGGGACAATGATTTTTATGGCTTTGTGTTTTAGCATGTCTTTGTTATTTACGTGAGTTTTCTGTTTTGCCCAAGAATGATATTCTTTAAATTTCCCACTGTCAAATAACATTAAACTTTTAATTGAAGTTATGAAATTGAATGTAATTGAAATAACTGATTTTAAAGTATTTATGAAATGAGACTCTGCAACTTCAGGTTTTTTTCCAAATTGGTTACTCTCACAAATATAAATGCCAGACCAAAACCCTACAACCAGTAATGAAGCTCAGACTCTGGAGTTCAGCAAAACACTTCAGTCTGATGCTTTCTCCTGTAATTTCTGCATAAAGTGACCCCAGCCTCTTTTTGCTTTAGTGACCTAATGCTGCAGTGCAGTTAATGAGTGTCCATGAGACCATTTGCTTTCTTGGAGAGCATCAAAGCTCTGAGAAGCCAGTACAAAATTGGATGCTGAATCTCCAATACAAAGTACATTTGTTTCTAAGGGAACCATCTTCAAAAATTATTTTTGACTTCAGAGCCCAGGATTGGAAGGAGGCATTGCACTGGTACAATGCTGCACTGAACATGACTGACTATGATGAGGGAGGTGAATATGATGGCACTCAGGATGAGCCCCGGTATCTGCTCCTGGCCAGGGAAGCAGAGATGCTAATGATGGGAGGGTTCAACCTGGAGAAGAATCCACAGAGATCAGGTGAGGCCTCGTTTTGTTTCTGTTATCTATAATCTTACTTTTTCTTCCCTTTGCCCCCAGAATGTACCCCAAAAATAGACTTCTTCCTTCAGGTGTTACAAAACATAGAGAGGGTCAATACCTTCAGATTTGGTGATGCTGAGTGTAACAAGGCTGGTAACAGTGAAAGAAGAAATCTTGGCAGGAACAGAGTTGTGGGTGGTGCCAGGTCCAATCTGTGGCACACTGAGTCACTGCCAGGCAACCTTCACTCCCTCTGAGGTTGCTCTTCTGGGTCACTCCCCTGAGCTGCAGGTTGCTGCTTGTAGTTGGAGTTACACCCATGACTGCCAGGCCCTACACAACGTTCTCTTGGTTTCTGTGTAACCTACATGCTAGATGTCTGTCGGGGGGGCCCCTACAGGCTGGTCCTATTTTCAGTCCTTCCAAATACATTGGGGAGCCATCAGCAGGCAGTTGTATAACTTTCAGCTTGAAGAGCAGAGGCCATATTCCCAGCTGATGTAACTCTGGCACTGTTAAAACACACCCATACATCGGCCTGGCAGTTTGAACTCAATTTTTCCTCCCTTTGTCCTTTATTTGCTTCAGGCTAAAGCCCTGTTCTTTCTTTACTCTGTCAACATAACTGATGCTGTTTCCTCTCTAGGTGAGCTTTACACAGAAGCAGCAGAAGCAGCCATGGAGGCCATGAAGGGCAGACTGGCAAATCAGTACTACCAAAAAGCAGAAGAGGCTTGGGCAATGATGGAAGAATGACTCTGAAATTAAGCAGTTCTTGTATATAAATTTTTTATACACTTGTTGCATTTGCAGCTAAAAAGATGTATTTTTATGTGATGTTACCAGGTTGGTTTTTCTTCATATTTTAGTTTTATAATTTTTTTTGAGGGTAGAAATTTAAATGTAAGTAGTATGTAGGGTGCCATAGCATACTTCTGTTTGTGTTTTAAAGCTGTAATACACACACACTTGAACCTTTTGTACTTTTTTTACTGTTAGAACTGAGGGGCCTAGTTTTTTTGACAAAAGAAAATGAGGCCTTATTATTTAGCCTTTAATGTCCTGTTTTTTACACAGCAAATGATCAGTATGTTTACATTTTTCTTCTCCTCCCCACATACAGAAAAACATTTTCCTAAATTCTCAGCATTTCTTCATCATTTTTGGTGTATCTCACCAAATTTGCACACGAACATAAATATTCAGTTTATGGCTACAGCTACTGATGTTAATAAGTAGTCCCATTCTATTTTGCTGACATTGTTGGACACTTATTCTCAAATGAATTTCGGATGGAGTCCTTAGTTTGGAGAGGGGTAGGGAAGATGATTCAGATTGGCAGTGAGGATATTCAGAGTGAAATGTTCTATTCATTACCAGCATTGCATATTATACCATTAGAAAATCATTCATGTTCCTGATGAGGTGAGGCATCCAGCTACCTCTCTCATTTTCACATCTTGCACCATATAAAAGTTTAGTTGTATAAAATTCTACTGATCTTTTATTTGTCCAATGACATAAAGTAGCAAGATTTGTAATATATGGGTAATTTGAAGTTAGTTTTACAGTGGCATCTCAAGTTTCAGTGAAGCTAGATCATCTCACTTGAAACGACATTTTCCACCATCTCCAGATGGATGTTTGAAGAGGTTAAGAGATGTTGATTCACCTATTTCTATGTACAGAAAACAATTTATATGGTTTGCCTATTTTAAAATGGTATTTTACCTGCAAATGCCATTTAGAGAAGAGTTTCTGATTAGAAAGGGAAAACAGTATTACCCCCAAACACTTGATTTTGTGTCTTCTTGCCTAATCTTAACCAGTGAGAGGAGGACAAATACCTGGTGGTGGTTGAATTATCATTGCACAAAGATAAGTTTCTTCAAATCCAATCTTTTACTCTAAAGCTGCTGTGCCATCTATATGGACAGTACAGAAGCTGTTCCTATTCCTTGGTTGTGGTTAACAGTGGTTTTGCAGGAGATTTAAATTGAAGCTTCTGCCTCCTTGGCCTTGCAGTGTCCTGAGGTGTAAATTGATGTGCTGTAATGCTCACCACTTCAGCCAAGCTCTTAAAAGCAGGTGTAAAGCTAAGCAGGCTAAGAGATGATGCAGGATTGATTAGGATTTCTTGCATGCATAGCCAAGGAATATTAACTTCTTGTAAAATGCAGAAACTATTCAGGTAACAGAAATCAGTTCTCCCTTTTCCTGTGCAAGTGTCTGTCACTGGAATCAAACTGTGCTTCCATTTTCTCTTTTTTATGGCAAGTGGACCTTGAATCGCTGTTTAGACAGTATCCCAGGGTGATGTCAGTAACAACTGCCACTGTCTGAAAGAGGTGAACTCCTGGTGGTTAAGGGAGGATTTGAATCCTTTGTAGGAGGGAAGTGAAAGTTACTCTTGGATGTTGTGCTTCTGGCTGGTGCTGTAACCACCAGGCAGTTGTAGCTGTGAGCAGCCTTGCAACACATGGCAACATCTTTTTGCTGCAGATTGCAGAGGTTGTGGGAAAGTAGTGCCCATGGCCTTTTTCTTTTTTTGTTTTGTTTTGAGAGTGAGGGTGAAGCTCTTCACCTATTAATGGAGAAATGTCTCATTTCTTGATCTCAGTTGGTCTTAGGTAGTGAGGTACTAAAATGACCAGATTTTTGGACCTAATATTTTTTGTACCTAACATGCTGAAATGGAACCAGAGGACTGCAATTCAGATGAATGTTTTCAGTATCCAATGTTCCTGTTTGAGATGCCTAAAGCCTCTCCTCTCTGGGATGTGGCTTTTTTTGCTATTTCAGTTCATAGCATTAAGGTATCAGCTGTCAATGAAAGGTGAAGCCACTCACCTCTGAAGACAGTTGAATAGTCTGTTTTGTGCAGAATCTGTACGGTGTAGGGACAATAGCAAAATCAGACAAAAAGATTTGTTTCCCTCATAAGGTATTGATGCCAAATCTTTGAGATTTTCCTTGAGAAGGAAGCATGGGTGACAGCACCACTAACCATGTGGGGAGGAGATTGAAAGTGCCTGTCTGAAATGTGCATGCAAAGGATGTTGAGTGTAATTATTGACACTTCTTGTTGTAGTTTAATTTGCTAAATTCAGTAGTTGCTGAAGTGGCTGACAGCTCTGTGTAGATCTGGTATGTAAATGTGCACACAACTCAGTGCAAAAATTATTATGGTTATTAATTCTTTGTTTGCAAATACTACTTTTTGGTGATGAAGACTACCTTGTGTCCTAAGGTGTATCAGATGATTTGGCCATTCAATAAATGAGACTGTCAATAATATGAAAATGGAAATTGTTTACAGAAATGTTTGCAACTTACTCTGTGACATTCTTTTGAAGGGAAAAACTGTATATTTTAAATACTTTTGCAATGATATTGCTTTATGCTGTATTTTTAATCTATTCACAATGAATAAATAAAAATCTGTATTTTTTAAAAATGTGAAAATAAATCTGATGCTCAGCCTGCCAGAACTTACCCTGAGTTCAGTGTTTCCAGATGTCAGTGGGAATGCTGCTTGGGTAAGGACAGTGAGATGGAAGCCTTTGTATGTCAGACAAGCAAATACTGTTTGCCTGCATCACTTAGTCCTCTCATTCACTTTGTCTGGGTTCATTCTGGCTAGTCAATAAAATTGTTCTTTTTGTCACTTTTCTCAGTAGTGTTATACTCAATTGCTTGTGGATGTTTGTTTTTGGTTGTTTTTTTTCTTTATAAATTGCCAAAAATCAATCCTACTATTGCAAGCTTCTAGAAATCCTGTCTGTTGATTGTATTATTCCATTCCTGATTTCATTCCCTTTCAACAGTCAGAACTGTTGAACTAACTAACCAGGAGGAAATTATTAGATGTGGAGCAACAAAATCTGTTTTCCTCCAGAAAACAAAATGGTTGATGTGCTCTCTGATTTGCATTTGATTACACTTGTAGTGTCTGTAACCAATGAAGGATAAAATATAAGGACAGGAGGGCTCATTTGCAGGATGCTACAGAGGCTTCTCTACGCCTTTAGCTTTTGTTTAGTCTTGAGAATGGGCTGGAAACTCCTGGGCTCTGTGATTTGAGGTGGGACACAGCATCTAATGATACACTGTCAGCTTGCTGTGATTCATTTCCCTTTCTGTGCTAGAATAATCTGTTTGATACAGGCCCTTTCAAACTGTTAAAAAGGGAGCTCTTGTTGCTTTTTAAGGCTTTATTTAGACAGGTGGAACTTCTTATACCTGTGTAGTTTAAACAATATGAAGTTATCCTCTAGCAAAGGCACTGCGAAATAACAGAATTTCCTAACAAAAAAGCACCATCTGGGCCTCTGCACTGAAGAATCACTAAGATGAAAAATGGTGAAATTTGGCACTGCTCTAGCTTTATAGCCTGTGTCGTTTTTAGATCTAGCTGCTGTCACAGAGATGGAGTGTTTGGCAAGTGTAACAAAGTAAGAATAGCATTCTTCAGAAACCATGGAGACAGCAAACTCTTACAGTTTATAAAGTGTAAATAAGTATATTGCTTGTTTCTGTTGCCTGGTCTGTGGGACTAATTTGAATCTCACTCTCTTCCCCACAGATAAAATTTCACTCAGAGCAGAATGAGTGCTGACAGAGCCAGGTGTAGTTACAATATGTCAAATCAGAACTTCTCATCTGAATTTGGACAGGCAGAATTTCATTTGTACCTCTCAGGATGGATGCAGGGCAGTGCTGCTAGGGTGAGTCAGGGTATTTTCAGGTTTAAGTTCAGGGATATCTCTCAGTTGCTCCTGCTGATGGACCTGACTCCTGTGTGGGGACAGCTCAGGGCTTTGTAACCATTGGGCCTGGCCCTAAGTCTGGGAGTGTTGGATATGAGTGTTGGGTCCTTGCTATTTTCTGGCTATCCTGTGCCAGGAAAACAATGTAATGAGGCTGGTTATAGTTTGAGTTCTCCTCTACATTAATTCTTTTTTATTTTTTTTAATCATTATAACTGATGTTGCACAGGTGAGATGAAAATAATGGTGACCCAACTGCCACCCCCAAGGACAACCTGTGCTCTTACCCCCTGTCTGTATCACACGTGGCTGATGTGAATAATCTTGGGTACACAGGCTTCCTTTGGTGCTCAGGAGAAATGTCCCTGTGGCCAGGCACAGAAACATTTCAGGGACAGAGGCTGAGCTCAGCTGTGACAGGGCAGAAAAGCACTTTTCAGGAGGGTGTTGGTACCTTGCACTGCCTGGGCAAAAGAAGCTGTGGGACTGAGCAGCCCACAAAGTAAGGAACAGTTTGTAATGAGTGTTCCATGCAGCCTCCTGCACACACACACACACACATATGCTTGGAGACTGCTAAAACTGACTCTGCCTAAACTTTTCTGCCTGAGCAGGTTACAGGTGATTTGATGTGTGAAGCCAATTCAGGTCTGCCTACCTTCTCTCCTCCCTGAACCTCTCCTGCTGCTCTGCAGTCATCTCCCTCTGTTCTTAAAAAAACCCATATCCTGAAAAGGCACTGAACTGAGGGTGTGAAACTGCAGCAGCACTAGAGGAGTTTCTTCATGTTTACATTGTGTTGCTGTTATTCCTCAGTACATGTGGGCAGTGAATGAAATTTTTAGTAAGACTGCACTGCTGCAGCCTCTCACAATGAGAGTGTTCAAACACTGGCACAGGTTGCCCTGAGAGGAAGTGGGTGCCTTATCCCTATAAACATTCAAGGTCAGGTTGGACAGGGCTCTGAGCTACCTGATCTGGTTCAAGATGTCCCTGCAGAGGGTTGGACTATCCCAGCTTTTTTAGACACTTTCAACCCCAACCAAACTATTTCTCGATTCCATGCTCAGCAGCTCCCTGGAAAGAGAGCTGGCACTGCTGTGTGCTGCAGGGACAGGCTGTAGGAGGTGCCAGGGAAAAGGGTTGAATGATGCTGTCAGCAGGGCTCCAGCAGGTTTATTTTCTCTATCCTATTTAAATTAACTCCCACAAGGACAGAATTAAGCTGCATTAAGGCTTTGTGGCCTTAC
>VZTT01059512.1:0-46944 GCA_013400855.1 Buphagus erythrorhynchus | reverse complement strand
ACACAGGTACGCGGTGCGGCGCTGCTTTTGCGCCTCCCGGGGCCGCCCCGACACCGAGGGCCTTGCGGGCGGTGGTGGGGGAGGAGCGCGGCCTGGGCTGGGGTGGGCTCTGCCTGTCCGGGGAGGGCGGCGGAGCCGAGACTGCGAGGATTCGGCACCGTGGGGACTCGGGGCCGCAGCGCCCTGACAGGGCTCGGCACGGGCCGGGGCGCTTGGAGGGGCGGGCGGGGTCCGGCCGCAGCCGCGGCCCCTCGGCTCCCACAGCAGCACCGGGGTGTGCCGGCCGGTCCTCCCGGGGCTGTGAGCGGTGGCTCCGGCCGGTCCTCCCGGGGCTCTGAGCGGTGGCTCCGGCCAGTTCTCCCAGGGCTGTGAGCGGCGGTTCCGGCCGGTCCTGCCGGGGCCCGCAGCCCCGCGCCTTCATCCCGGGAAGGACTCGGTGCATCCGCCCCGAAGTGCAGCGGCTGTCCCTGCCCGGTGTCGGCTCTGCAGGGCTGCAGCCCAGCCCAGCCGTGCCGCCCAGGGGGATTCGCTTCGTCCCCGCGGTCAGGGCGGGCTGGGCGGCTCGCTGTGGCCTCTCCGCCGGGCCCCCTGTCCCCGCACCCCTGCGCTGCCAGGCTGCTGTGTCAGGAGAGGGCGGGCGCCGGGAGTGCGGCGGGGAGCGCGGCACGGGCACCGCCACCTGCCCCGGGAGGGTCACACAGCGGCGGGAGTGACCCCTGCCCCTGGCAGCGCAGGCCTGGCACGTCCCCCGCTACACACGCGTTGAGGTGGAAAAGAAAGGTTTATGCTTGATGCATAATCTATTAAACCCCAAAGGTTTGCTTCGGTGACATCACCTCTAGAGAGAGGTCCTGGTGCAGAGGAGCCCTCTTGGGTTCACTGCCGAAGATGACTGTGCAAAGCTGCTTGCAGGCGAGGAGAAAATGAAGCAAGTAATTGGGTCAAAATTATAGTTATCATAAATGTATGGAAGGTGTTTCAGCTTCTTTTTGCAGCTTCCATTTTACTGTGTGCCGTGTGTCACCCTGAGCGCGAGGGTTGCTCAGAGCCCCTTCTAGAGGAGTGCGGGTGCCAGGGTGAGTTGTGGTAGTGATTCAGGAGGATGGCACTTTACCACGGTGCTGTTTCAGGATTTTTACTTTCAGGCACTGATCCAGCAGGAATTCTTGGTCTTTCCTTGGCACTGCATGATTATATGAAGAATATTTCAGGTTTCAGTGTTAGTACTTTGGGGGTCCATTATTACTGAAAAATTTAGGTAAAAATGAAATACTGGAGCATTTCTTGCAGGCCTGACTAAAAGTCTATGTGTCAAATGATGTGTGGGTTTGCAATTTACCTTCTTACAGTTGCATTTAAGTCTGGTAATAAAATAAAATTAAATCTCTAATGCTCAAATGTCCTTTTAAGCTCAGAGTGAGATGCAGGATTCAGTTGCTTCATCACTGATTTTTACAGTTCTTTAACCACATATTTTTCTTCATTGGTTCTACATTGATGGTGTTATGGGCAGCTAATGAGCAGTTTCATGGATTGGTCCTTGCATTGGTCACTGCAGGAGAAATTAGAAGATTTATATCTCTTGCTTTCCTGCAAGCTAATAACTCACTAATAATTCACATTATACTTTGATTTGCCCCTTAAAGGAAAGTCCCTCTTAAAAGAAAACGCTTCTACCAAAAGAATTTTGAACCTGCTGACCATGTTTGCTGTCTCTTAATGTTTGATTCCATTCTCTTGTGGTATCATTAATATATGTATATGAGTAATGTGGAAATTAACACCGCTCTCTGTATATATATGTATCAGACATAAGATTGTGTCTGCATGCCTTCATTCTGATTCAGAGGATTTCTTCCAGTTGCATGAGTATTACAAGTTGCACTGGGACACACTGCTTCCTATTTATAGATGTGTCAGTCTCCCTTTCCAGTAAAAGGATCTGTAGTCATGCTTTGTCTTTACAGGACTAAGAAAAAAATGTAGTTTCTGTAATACAGCATTTCCCTTGAGTAGTGACAGGTGGATTCACAAAGGGATTTTGTGTATAATTGCATAAGCAGTGTTCAGTGAGGGACCAGAGACCAGGTCCTTCAGGCTAAGGTCCTTCCCTTATCCCAGGGAATCTTAATTTCTCTTCTCAAAAGGGAAGTAACTTTCTCAGAAGAGATGGAATAAGTCTAGCAGATACTTGGCATGGAAAGGAAGGGTGGTTCCTGGTTCTCTCAGGGGTGTGAGGAAGGTGGGTTTGGACTCGAGTGTCCCACCTTTTGAGTGTTACCACACATCCTCACACATCTTGGGCATCCTCCTGCCATCAGCTCTGTGCTGAGGGCAAACTGCAGTTTTTCCGTGTCTGCAGAGCTGTCAGGTGTTGGGCCACCAAGGGGACATGAGCAGCGAAAGTGAAAATGGAGCTGACAAATCTAATTTCTTTAAAACATATTTGTATGTATTTCTGGGAAGAACTGTGTGCCTGATAACAGAAAACACTTATATCAGTCAGATATCACATACCCAGAGTTTTGCTCACAGCCCAGTCTGTGGTTAAGGTACTGGCTTTTTGCTATGAAGGTGTTTTGCATTTCTACAAAATTATTTCAGATAGGAATTTGAAATACTAAGTCATAAATTTTCAAATATATATGTGTGGTACAAAGACTCTGGGATATGCTGGTGCGTAAAGAATTAGAAAATGCCAGCTCAGTACTGGTAGGGGCACGTTTTGGGTAGCAGAGAGTCTGTAAATGAAAAATATGGAGTTATATTTCTAGGTGGAATGGCAGAAACACTGTAAGCCTGAGTGGATGTTAATAACACTTGTATTCAGAATGTCTAGCCTCTCTGAAAGGTTTCTTAGATAACTGTGTGTACATTAGTGTGGTATTTGAGAAGCCTGTATGTCAGATGAAATACACTGAGCTGCCTAAATTGTGTGGTGGCTTGAGTATTTGAAAAAAATGCCATTATTCTAGATGTAACATGGATGCTGGGTTCCTTCTTTCCCAGCTGCTCGGTTCCCAGCTGATCCTGGATGCTGCTTTTTCTCTTTCTCTTCCTCCATCGGAGGCCCAGCAAAGAAGCAAGCTGTCCTCAAGGAGTAAGGACAATGAAGGCAGAGTTCTTGAACACAGTTTTTTTTTGTTTGTTTCTTTACCTGATCATCTTTGTTGCTAAAACTTTCCTTGGTCAGTTTGTGAGAGGTCTTACTTTTCTATGCCTATCTTGACCAGTACTAGTTGATTAACAGTGTCTTAATATTGTTGCAGTGGCATCCCAAATAATTTGTAAATCCTTTTGTTTGATTTCGGCAGGGAAAACTATTGTTGCTTTAGCTGAGAGATCATTTTTTATTCAGCTGTCTGAACCAGGCACGACACTGATTCCAGCACTGGATTGAACAAAATGAACTTTTGTTCCAGAGTATTCAGTCCTCAGTTAATATCAGAGATTTATTTTCATTGGAGTTGGTGTAGTTATGGAGAAAAATCTGCTGTTCTGCTGGTTTTGGAGGACTCCAGGAAGTGCAGAGCAGTGTGTTTAGGAGCTCTAATTTAGCAGTACAGTCTGGAGAGTGGCAGGTCAGGAGACAAGGCTGCAGCTGGTCAGGGAGATGAAATAAGTCAGGATATTCCCAGACTGGAATATCCAAGATAGTGACCCTGCAGGGCCAGCAGTGGTTGGAAAACCCCTACCTGTGTGTTACTGTTACACAGTGTAGAAAAGATACACTTTATGCAAGTGCCAAAGGCTGTCTTCCCCTCCCTATGGCGCTGGTTCAGGGCTTTCTTAATAACTGCAGCTTCCACAGAAGTTATAGTAGTTTACCTATTTTTGAGACATTTGCTCCTCTCTATAATTTTGTGGCCTTCGGTCAAGATTGAGTATCAGGGACCTGTTCATGCAAGCACATATATTCCTTCAAAATACAGACTAAACAGATTATCACTGAAAGGAACCAAGTTAACTTGAACAATACTCTAGGCTGCATGTGGTATGTGACACAGATGAAATTATTCATATGACATTCTTGTTTCCTTTCAGGTTGTGCCAAGGAATAAGCCAAGAAAAAGCTTTGTTTTATCTTAGCATGGCAAATGAAGAAGATGATCCAATTATACAAGAGGTAAAAGTACATTGTGGTAACAGTGATTATACATGAGAATTTTTTATTATTTTTATTACTACAGTTCCCAGTGTTCCTACATTGCTGAAACAATGTGTCATCAACATCAGTGATTTTCTTATAACCAATCGCTGGAGCTGTACAAAGAATTATGTTGTGTGGGCCAAGTGTATGGCTCTTGATATGTGTTTTGTCAGAGTAGTCTTGTCTTGTTGGCAGATGCAGCTCAGGTTTTTCACCCTTTGTAATCTGTCCATGGCAGAAGAGAAGGTGAGGAATTCGTTTCTACCATTGTGTGCTTCCAGTAAACTCCATTGCATGTCTCTGGGGAGCTGAAAAAATTGGAATTACTTTGATGAGTTAATATCTGTTAAACATGAATCTAGAGTGTTCATGCCTTCTGCTGAAGTAAGGAGGTGTGTTCTGAGTCTGGACTTCTTTAGAGGACTGCTGCGTCCCAAGAAGTATCCACAATGTCTTGTCACTTGATATCTGAGTTTACACACCAGAAGCACAAGGAAGGACAAATCCATAGAAGGTGAAAAGCCATGAGAAAAGGAGTGGCAATTGTCAGGAGTGTATCTGAAATGGCAGCTTCCACATGTCTTATTCATGAAACATCTGTGCATTTTCAGTTCTGATGGCCAAATGCAAGGATTGAATCAGATAGAGGGTGTGGGTGTCTCTTGTCTAATTTAGAAAGATTTTATGCCAAAATACCAGTAACAAACTTACCTTTCAGTCATGCTGCCAAACTGAGACCTTCCTCCTCTTTCTATAATTGTGATAACAGATTTGCTTCAGATCCTTGTAGGAAAAAAAATTCCTCTTTCGCATTTGTTTGCCAAGTTTCCTTAGAGAGGAAAAACACAGCTAGAGCCACTGTCTACTGCCTCTTTGTAGTGAGATTTTTAGGTTTGGATTTTAAAAAGACCAACTGCAGAATTTCATGTCAAAGTCAGCAGAGAGGAAACTTTTGACAGGAGAGTCATGAGTCTGTTTTATATTAGAGTTCATAATGAAAAGCTAATGTTGTCAGTATTTGAGCTCTAAGGGTTATACTTTTATTACAGTTGGCATCTAATGAATGTTGTTTTGCTTTTTAGATTGACGTGTTCCTGGCCAGAAGTCTATTGGAGAAGCTCTATCTGTTTCAGGTATTTCAGTTAACTTGTATGCAGTGATACTTTGTTTAAAATAAATGCAAAGAGCATAACTTAATGCTTCAATCTGCCAAGGTCTTGGATGTAGAGAGCCTGTTTGGGTCTCAGTTTGGAGGCAGGAGTGAGGCTGGTTGGTGATGGGGCCTGTGGGCGTGCTGGAGATCTGGCAGCTTTAGCAGGATACTGCTGTGCCTGGGAGATTTCACTGGGGTACCACACTGTCCTCTCAGCATTCCCAGTGGGCTCAAAAGAGACACCCATGTGGCTGAACCTGGGTCTGCTCTCCTGATCAGCAACATGTGGCCTGTACTTTCTAAGCTAACATTTACTTGTATAAACCCACGGATATTTTACTTCAAATAACTCTACAGAGAGTTAATGCTGAGGGTTAGGATTTTCTTTTTCTGCTGGACTAATATGTGGGACTATTTTCCTGTGTTAGAGGTTATTGTGGTGTGTGAGGGGTAGGAAGAGGGTTGTGAAGTTACAAAAGCAGAGGGCTGGGAGGAAAACAACAAACTTTCTAGGTCACGCTCCCAAATCCCCTGATGACTCAAAAATCAGTCAACTAATGTCTTTTCTTGGTGTCTTGTCTCTGAGATCTGGCAAGTGGATCTGCATGTGAGGGGAAATTAAGTTACTTTCTGTGAAATTCTTTGATCTTTAAAAGAAGAGGGGTGTATGAAATGATCTGTTTTCCAGTATCCCATTCGCCCAGCTTCCATGACCTACGATGATGTTACACATTTATCAGCGAAGATAAAACCAAAGCAGCAAAAGGTTGGTCATCATTTGAGTCCAGTCTGTAAAAGTTTATGTTTATATTGTGCAGAATGTACTTTAGAAAAGTGCTGTTGAGCTGTTCTAACCATGCAGGTACTTGCAGGACCAGATCACTGGGCTTGAAGGTATGAAGAGTCTTTTATTGTGTCAATAAGGTAGAGTTTAGAATTAAAGTAGTTTATAAATCATGGTGAGAAAGCCACTATTTTAATAGAAAACAGAACCATTCAGGGAAGTTACTAATGCTAATTCAGTCTGTGGATGCTTGTGTGAAAAGAGCTTGAATGAAAGGGTCTTTACAGTATTCAGAGAAGGGTTGAAGAAGGATTAAGCCTTGGAGCCATCCTGTCTTTCAGTGTCAGTGCAAGTCTTGATTTCTCTCTTGCCTGGCAGTGAATCATCAGGAGTCCTTTTGAAATCACTACAGGTAAAGTATACCCAAAGCCAGAGTCATTACACTTGCTTGCAAATGTATCCCAGAACTCTGGCTATTATTTTACAATGTCTTATTTAAAAAATGCAGAGTAGATGTCTATGTTACTAGAATTTGGTTCTGGGAAATGGTTAAGGGAAGTGCTACAGTGAACTTTGGAGTTAGAATGCATGTTGTGTTCATGAAGTCTTTTATTAAATTCAGCAAACATTTGCAGTGTAAGCCCTGTGCAATCTTTTGTAAATATGCTGTCTCACCCAGGGACTTAAAACTAGTTCAGTTTATGAATAACATAAAAGGAAAGAAAAAATAAGACAGTAGCTGTGATACACAAATTTATAAGGGCTTTGACACACCCTGAAGAAGAATATGTGCTGTATTGTCATAGTATATAAATAGAAATATTATACAGAAAAATGCTTATTTTTGGACATTTGTCTGAAATTTAAAGTTGAAGTGAGGGGGAATAGTTCTTCTTATCACTAAAGATTTGGAGTTTGTTACTGTGCTTTGACAAGTGAAAGTCAGGAGTAACTGAAGTCAGTGCTAAGTGCTGCAGTCTCAAATCAGCAGAATCGAGGTCTTTGCCTCTGAGGAGGACTGAGTTACTTTGTATTCTTGGTAGCCAAAGTAGAAGGAAGTCCATCTTAGGAGAGATTCTGAATGGTTCCTTGGTAATGGAGAGGCTTGAAGGAGGTTGCTTGTGCACCTGATTTGTACTGATAAGTAAATTAGACTTACAGTGTCATGGAAGGATTCCAGCAAGGTGAATGTGTATTTCTGGGCTGCCTAAAGAACTGCTTTTTCTGATCCCATTCATGTCCATGGAAGTTTATGTATCTCCAACTTTAAATGACCTCACTGTACCAAACTCATCTATGTGCTGTTCACCTCTGTGTGAGATTTGCCCTGTGGATTTGAATGATGCTGCTTGTGTACTTAAATGTGCTGTAAACCTATGGAAGTATTTGAGAATGTGGGGTTGGGTTTTAATTGATATGTTTGGAGTTGTGCCATGATAATTAATATAATTAGCTGTCTTTCCCTGATATTCTTTAGGTTGAACTCGAAATGGCCATTGACACTTTGAACCCTAACTATTGTCGCAGCAAGGGAGAGCAGATCGCTCTCAACGTGGATGGCACATGTACAGATGAAACAAGCACCTATTCCTCGTAGGTGTCCTCTTTGCTTCCTTTCCTTTTTGGGGTGAGCACAGACATCTGTGTGTCCACCAGTGGCTCTACAGTTACAGAGGCTGCTTTGGACACTGTTCTGTAGCAAGTATTCTTGAGAGTAACCTACATTTTTTGGAGTTCATCATGAATTCAAATTTGCAGAAGTGATGGATGTTTGTCTGATGCAGTTGTTGACAGTCCAATTTTGAGAATTGGTGCTTTCAGACTTTTGGCACCTGTATGCCACATTGCCTGTGGAATGCCATCTCACTGCCCTCCTCTATCTGCAGGAAGCTGATGGACAAGCAAACTTTCTGCTCTTCCCAAGCTGCCAGTAATGTTTCCCGCTATGCAGCTGCTGTTTATAAAAAAGGTAAGTTTCTTTTGCTTAACCCTCACATCAGTGAAACATACTCATTTCATTAGTAAGATAAGACCTATTTGATCTTTTTTTTTTTGGCCTACGTTTTAATTGACTGATGGGTCTTTTAAGAAAGCAAAATTTTCCCTTATCGATGTCCCAAGAGTCCTTGAGTAGGCGTAGCAAAATTGTAAATATCATGTAAGAACACCCAGGGTTTGTAGATGCCTCCAAAATCTTAACACTTCATGGTGGCCTGAAATAATACACACTTGTAGCATGAAATTATCATTATTATTTATATTGCTTTCTTAATCTAATTTTGTCTGTCTCATTTTTCCTGTTCAGCACTTTTTGTCCCTCTCTTGACTGCCCAGGCCATCACAGAGTTTTGGTCTGGTGATCATTTGAGATGACAATATGCAGATTGTTTTCAGTGATAATTATTTTACTAGGGGTCTTCTGGACTATGGGTCAGGTCTGTGCCAGAATGTGGCTCTCTACAAGATCTGGTTTCAACACAAAAGGCAAAAAAAACAGATCTTGGTCTTTCATATTCCCTTGAAATCCTGAGCACTGGGTGAATTTTTCACTTCAATCCCTTTTTACATTTTGCTGTATGAAATATTTATACTCAATTGAAGCTGTGGCTTTACAGAGACAGGGAGATAATGAAAAGTTGAGTCTTTGTGCAGTGAAAAAATCAATTTTAACCGACATTAACTCTCTTTTTCAGGTGAACTTCACTTGACTCCACTACATGGAATTCTTCAGCTGAGGCCAAGCTTTACCTACTTGGACAAGGCTGATGCAAAACACCGAGAAAGAGAAGCTGCTAATGAAGGTAAATTCTCCACAGTTGGGTTTTCTTAGAGGAGGTGAGATACAAGTTCTCTCTATAATGTGACTGATAACAGTCATTCTGTTCTGAAGGGTTTATTCTAACAACACAGTCATCATTAGGCCATTTCTCAGATTGTTTACTGATTTTTGGTTTTTTTTACCTAAATGCTTTTATGGGCACAATGCAGGGTATTGACAGAGGGGTGGGAGGTGCTGGGTAGTGACAAAGGGTAGTGGTGGGGACTCTGTCACCACTGCCACTGGAAAGGTCATGGCAACAGGGTGTCCTGTCACAGGAGCAGTGTGATGCTGTCGTACATGGCATGGTTTGGCAGGCTGGGATTGAAGCCATGCTTGTGGAGTTTCTCAGTGTGCTTTCTTCCAGACTGGTTCTTTCACTGCAGTGGTGTGTTTATTTTTGTGTTTTTTGGCAGGTGGTGATTCATCCCAGGATGAAGCTGAAGATGATGTTAAGCAAATTACTGTATGTCCACATTTTCCTTTTTATGCTGGTTCAGGCAACAGTTCACAAGAAAGCTTGACAATTTAGAGTGAAATGAAAGGACAGCAAACCTCAGCTGCTCCTGCTGATCCTGGGCTTGGGTGGGGGAGGCCAGGTGGACTGGCCCTTGTTGCACAGGCATAAAGATGGCACTGAGAGCAAGAAGTGATTCATTGGAGCTAGAGCCCCTAGCTTGTTACTGATACACCAAATCAATAATGCAGATGGGTTTTTTCCAAGGGTTTTAGGGCTGTATTGAATGATGCCCAAATCCTCTAGGTCCGATTCTCCCGCCCTGAAACGGAACAAGCTCGACAGCGACGCGTTCAGTCCTATGAGTTCCTGCAGAAGAGACAAGCAGAAGAGCACTGGGTTCACCTACATTATTATGGCTTGAAGGTAGGTGTGTGCTGGTTCCTGAGGCTGCCTGGGGCTGAAGGCTCAGCCAAGTCCAGAACTGTTTTTAAATCTGGGCCCATGGGAATGAGGGAATCATCAAAAGATAATGAAGAAGACGAGGTCTGTAGGCTGGAACAGATCCTGCAGTGCTCTGTATCTCCTCTGCTGGATAATGCTTTGGTGTCTCCACACTTCAAAACTGAGAGCTGGACAAATATAAAGGGGGGGGTCTGAGTGTGAGAATCACTTGGGTCTTGGATTATAAACTAGACTTTGTGAAAGACGTGGGAAACCCATTCAGTCAGGTGTGAGAAATCCTGTTTGGATGACTTGTGCATGTCTGTCAGGAGGTTTCAAAGGCATAGCAAGGGAACTATTCCCACATCACATGAGCATCATACAAGGAAGTGAAAGCAGAACATCAGTTAGCCAGGTGGAACACTTGAGTGGTGTAATGATGACAGAGTGGCCATAGTTTGGAATGAGAAATCCAGCTCTCTGGCATTCTGTATATTTTCAGTATGTGATAATGACTTTTGTTTTTTCCCTATCTCCAGGATAGCCGTTCTGAACACGAGCGCCAGTATTTATTTAGTCAAGGTCATGGCCTTGCTGAAAATACAGAATTAATTAAATCTCCCAGGTAATGGTTTGGTGGTTTCCTACAGAAATAGCATTAATTAGTTGGGATTGTTTTCAGAGTAATAAGCAGGTTTATTCTTTAAAAATCTGCTCTTTGAAAATCCTATTCGTGATAAAAGTTGAATTGTTTAAAAAATTACAGAAACAAACTAGCTCTCATCTTATTGAGGTTGCTTTCTTTGTTTCCCTATATCCTTGAGATTAAAACCTCTTGTTTTTACTCAGGGTTGTAGCTTCTTGTATGTTATCACAATCCTATGTTATTTGGACTGTGAATACTATGAAGGAGAATTAAAACAAAAGCTTCTTCTGGTTAATAGGAATTAATACTCTGAAGCCAATAACTTATATTGTTAGCAAATTTTATAAAACTTCCCTTTATGATTTGTGGGGACAACTGAAACTCCTTGAAAGGTGTTTGTGTCTGTTTCTTGGTGACTGCAGCTCTGCAGGAGCTTTCCATAATGCAGTCAGTGCTTCCCTGTCATCTGAGACAGCCATGGCCCAAGTAACAGTGAAGTGGCAGAGCCTGGCTCTGCCAGCTGTGGTCGTGTTTTTCTTAACATTTAACATCAGTAAATCAGTGGTAGGTGTTCTGAAGAGTCTTTTGGATCTGATTCTTTCTCACAGACACTGGTAATTGCATGGGTGGGACAGAAATTTTGCTTGTTGCTGGCCTGATTGTCTTTGTGGGGTTTTGCATGACCCCACTGATGGCTGTCAGAGCACCTGTGTTTAATATATTTCCTTGTGCAGATCCTCTGTTTGGACACCTCTGCTGTGCAAAAGAGCTGGGATTCTGACCCATGTTTACTTCATACTCTTTGGGCAGATAAATGTCAGTAGCTTTTACTAGTTCTAAGGAGATAGGAGTGGAAGGGGGAGCTCTTTTCAGGCTGGCATTTGTTTTGTAGATTCACACAAGCAGGTTTACTCTAAGTGAGAAATTACTGTACTTAAACCTGGCAAGTCTCAAGACAAGCATTTGAAATAATGTGTTTCCTTTTCTTTTAGTGAATATTTAATGATGCTGATGCCTCCAAGCGTAGAAGAAGAGAAGTAAGTGTTTGTACATAATGTTCAAAGTCCACTTTGGCTGAATTCTCTTTTTCATGGGCTGCAAATTTGTTTATCTGCAGTGACAAACCAATGGCTCCAAGCAATGTGCTGTCTATGGCCCAGCTGAGAACTTTACCCCTTGCTGATCAGATCAAGATCCTGATGAAGAACGGTTTGTAGCTTTTAGAATACATTTGCACTTCACTTTGTGACTTCTAGTTGCCTCAGATAAGGTGCCTTCCCCAGTATTACCAGTTCTGCCACCCCACCAGACTGTCTGGCCGTCTGATTCTCTCAAGAATCTAAATCCCAAGCCTTTCCCTACAAAAGAACAGTAACAGCTGTTCTGACTATTGATACACTTGCCATCAATTTACACATTAGAAAATTTTCTAATTTGACAATAGCTTTCTGTATACACTTATTTCAGCAAGTATCTCATGGAATGTGGGGTCTGAGCAGGTACAGCCTGGACTTTGGCATTTTCTGGAAAGTTTTTAACAATACACACTTCATGAGTGTCATGTAGGAATTTTATTTTATCTCTTCAGGATTACTCTCTGATGAGAGCAAATCCTGAGGATTTTGCCTCAGGAGCGTCCTGCCTGGTCAGGTATCTCTGCTTACAGATATTGCCAAAGGCACAGGTTAGGTTTTTTAAATTATTTTATTAATACATTAATTTGTGACCAGTTCAGGCAGTCAACTCTGCTAGCAGATACTATCAGAACATATGATGCCTACAGCACAGAGGGGTAAAACTGAGTAAAACTAAGGCTTTATTTCTTTCCCCAAGATAAATCTTTGTCCGTGCACACCCCGCATCCCCATTCCTGGGTGTGTGAGTGGTGTGTGTGACGCTGTGCTTGCCTTGCAGTGAAGGTGATGCCGTTCGCCAACCTGCTGAGTCTGCTGGGCTCGGGCACCGACCCCACGGCCGTGCTGCGCTGCGTGCAGCAGGTGGCGCTGCTGGTCCAGGGAAACTGGGTGGTGAAGAGGTACGGCCGGGCTTTGGCCGGGCTTTGGCCGGGGGAGCGCTCGGGGACCGCGGGCTCTGCGTGCCCGTCCTCGCGGCACAAAACACCCGCGCTCCCAACTCTGCAAACCCTTGGTTTCGTATTGTCTGCGTCTCAGTGCAGTCAGCTGTTCCATATCCAAAGGGATGCTGTGAAAGGGTAATGCCTTAGTACTGGTCCCAAGTGGGATTGTGGCTGAGCACTGATGTAATGTGTGTTTGCATCTGAGTTATGACAGGTTTTTGATGTCTGCACGCAGGTTCCTTTGTGAGAGAGCTGTTCTGCATTCTTCCAGAGATTAGCATCAAATGGAAATGCAGAAGATTAAACCAATGTCAGCTATTGTATTTCTTAGCAAAATTCAGTTCTGTAAGGATCTCTGTGCAGTCCCACTGCTGTTCATCAGTGGATGCTGCTCAGGTCAGCTGTAAACGACCCTCTAGAAGGCATTGCTCAATAACTCAAGCATGAGGGTACGAAGTGTACCACATGAATTGCAGTCTGTATCATCTTCCTGATTATTAGGATAGAGCATCCTATGGGGAATTGAAGTCTAAAATGCAGTATGATTTTTTTTTACCTGGGTGGAGCCTTGCATGCAGAGATTTACAATCTCTGGAATAGCTGTGTTAAGATGAATGGCATCAGCTGCCAGTCCAAGTGTGCCAGCAGGATGTTTCTACTATTGTGGTGCATGCCTGTATTAGCAATGTGGCCAGCTTTTACAGCAACCCTGCTGTCCCTCCAGCTGTTACAGGAGGAAGCTGGGAGCAAGTTAAAAGACAGTATATTAGCATTCAGATTGTTCTTGGGTTATAACTGATTCTTTGCTACTAGTCTGAGGAGGATGTGTGGATCTGTAGTGGATGGGGTGTTTGGGCACAGGGCAGCACACATCAGAGCTTTGAACAGAGTGGGGAGCCATTTCTTTGGCCAGAGTAGGATCAAGATCATGAGCCTGAGTTGCTGTGGGGCTTTGGAGAGCCTGGTAACACATCATCAGCTGGCCCTGCAAGCAGACAAGGACACAGAGTAATGCTGGTCTTGGGGCTGTTGGTCTGAGTATGGCATTTTGTAATATTGTTCTGTTAAACCCTTGATTGCTGGGAAGGAAATAAAAAACTCTCTTGCCCATACATCAGCATTTTGGCTAAATGCTGCCTTCAAGGCTGCATACCAGGTTAGCATAAGCACTTCTTAGAATCATTCTGGTCTTGTTTACACGGATCCAAGGGAGGGTAGGCTTTGCAAGAACAAAGCAAAGCTTGTAGCTGTGTTGCACACAGCTGCTTGCCACAAGTCTGTGCTTTGCTGGTCTAAGCCTTTCTGCACTAGTGTAATTGCAGTGCTGTAATTACACCAATATTAATACCTTTAATGAAAACCATGCTTTGGATAAAGGTATAATTTAACTGCAGAGCAGGGAGGGCATGTTTGTTATGTTAATCTTCACTAATGCTATTTTTCTGGAGTACCTAGTAACTAATTTCTCTTCCTTTTTAATTAACAGTGATGTTCTCTACCCGAAAGACACTTCTAGTCCCCATAGTGGAGTTCCTGCAGAAGTGCTCTGTCGAGGGAGAGATTTTGTTGTAAGTATAAAAGTGTTTGTTGCTTTTAAAGGAAAACACAAATGAAGCTTAACTGGGAGGCCACAGCATTGCAAAACTCTTCTGCTCTACTGCATTGAGGGGTTTCCTCCAAGGAAGTTGTTTGTGCTTTAATCTTGAAGGTGTTGTTACAAGTCTGTCATGGGAGTGTTGGTGTAGGCTCACATTATGTCTGCCTAGCAGGTTCAGATCATCTGTCATTAGCAGCATTCATCCCTTTCTAACACATGCTGTAAAGCACTATCACATTGCCCTCACAATGTGGGGCTTGCAGAACAGCCAGTACTAGATAATGAAGTGCTTGTTTCTCCAGCTCTATTTCCATGGGCTCAGGACTGAGGGCTCAGGAGGGCAGTGTGGGTAAGCCTTGTGCTCCCTGAGCATGCACTGTTGATCTTTAAAAGGACTTTATTCCCTAGGGCTGCTAATCAGTGAAAGGACTTTGTTCCCAGGCACCTTTTGTGAGCAGTAGCTGCACATGGAAGTTGAAATGAATACGGGTCTTGTAAACACACACGTAACCACAGCAAAAAGGAGCAACCTCTGCATTGTGTTTATTTTCACTGACCATGGAAAGAATTAAGTTCCTAAGTGGTTCCTAAGTTCATAATCAGTTTATGGCTTCCGCCCCTAGAGCAAATCTTGAGTGCACAGTTCTCATTTGTTTCAGCTAGACTTGACTGTTTTTGCAGAGTTTGTTCATGAGGTTTGGCTCTGAACAGGAGAACGCTGTGCAAGAGACTTTAAGGGTATTACAGTACTACTGTAAGATCAAACTGATGGTGATTGAAACTGACTTTTCCTTTTCTCTTGATGTCTGCCCAAGACATTGCCATATGGAGACCTGGATTCAGGTGTGACCCAGTGACATAAGTGTTTAGGACACAGCAGATTAGGTGACACGTTGTGTGTAAAGTTCAGGGACCAGAATTATTGTGCTCAGTTAAGTAAGGGATACTATTTTAATATTTAGGATTAAAAGATACATTATTTTCATTTGAATTATGTCAAATATACCTTCCATGGGAAATGGATCTGTGTTGATCTTAAAGGCAAATAATCTGCTGATTAATACTACAAGAAGAAGAATGTTAAAATGTTAGAAAGGGTCGATATTTCTGGCTTTCAGACACAGAGAAATGTCTGATTTTACGACTCAGAAATAGTATGTAATGCTGTATTGCATTTGTGGAGAAAATGTGTTCTAGCTTAAAAAGTGAACTTTATTTTCCTGGATATATTTGTGTAAAGTAATTAATAAGCTCAAAAAACATTTATGGTCTTCTTGTGCATTAAAACATAAATACCCTGTGCCCTAAAGTGAGTGGATTGGGTTTGTGTGTTTGTGGGCAGAGAGAAGCTGAATGGGAGAGAAGGAGGAATGGATGATGTCGTAGGGCAGGAAGAAATTGTCAGTAATGAGATTTGGATTCTTAACATTATTAAGGCACACAGACTAAAAGAGGCTGTAGCTTATTTAAATGGAGACAGGAAGAAATGAAAGGTCATGTTCAGGCAGTGTTCTGCCCAAGTCCTGTCAGCCTGCCCTCAGCAGCTACCTCTCAGGATTTGGACCTCAGGAGCTGCTGTGCAGAGCACCTGGCTGTCCCCTACCTGGGAACAAGTGTGTGAGTGGCAGGACATCTTGGCATAACTATAAGTGACTGTGACGGGAGTGGAAGAAGGGAACAGGCACTTTGTAGGGGCTCTGTGCTGCTGAAGGGCAGCAGTCATCACAGGCCCCTATGTGAGAGTGTCTCTAGGCTGATGATGAGGTATGTGAGAAGCTGAACTCCAGGTGTGACTTCTGGGGACCCAGCATCACTGCAGTGGTTTTGTTGGGTTTTTTGTGGATTTTTTGGTTAGTGGTTTTTGTTTGTTTGTTTGTTTGTTTTTTCTTTTATCTTTGAAACTAAATGGAGTTTGAGTTCAAGAGATTCCTCATAGCTTTTGTAGTCATAGGTTTGACAAGGCACAGCATGGACTATCAAAGCTTTTGGTCCTGTGTTCATGGCTGTTTGAGGACAGAAGGAGCCAGGAAATGTTTTTCCTCTAGCTGGCTGAGAATCACTTACTTCTACGTTCTTGCAAGGAATGGAGGTTCTATTTTTGTGGTAACATCGTTGAACAGGTTCATTGCTACAACTTCAGTAATGCCACTGGTACATGCAGTTATTAGGTTTTCCTTTTTTGTTCCCTTCCTAGATGTGGAAGTTTACCCAGGACCGCTGGGTGGTGAGAAAGGAAGTAGCAGCTGTTACAAAAGTGAGTGGATTCCTTTTCTTCCTAAATCCAAAGGTGGTGATAAGTTGGCCAAATGCTGCAGGGCATTGTGTGGGTGTAGATAGTGGATGCTGCTGCAGGCCTTTCCTCTCACAGTGCCTGCTTTGCTCTCCATTTGGAACAGGTATAGATAATACTCTTTCTAGAGGAAAACATTCTGAGCAGCTCCCACAAGTTTCCACAACTCCAAGACTTGCCTGAGCCACTGGAATGCCTCATGTCCTTTCAGTGGAAAGCTGGGCACAGTTTGAATTGAGCTTTACTGAAGGTGCTTACACAGGCCAGAGTAGCTGCTCTGCTTTGGGTGTCATAAGAGCAATTCTTCTGTTAGCATTTGGCAGTTACAATATTGAGTAAAAACTTTAAAGCAACTCAGTCACCTGAACATTCTGTTAAAAGTGGCAAATGAATGAGAAATATTAAGTCAAAAGGACAAAACCCAAATTCTTTAAAATGTGCTAAAATGATAAAGCACGAGTCAGTTTATGTACAGACCATCTATTTTTGAAGTGTAAGAACCTGTGCTGCATAAAAGCTGGGCATGTATAGGTGCAGCATGTCTGGCCTGCAGCTCTAAAATAACATTGATTAACATAACATAAGATGAACATTGTAGAATATGCTTCTCTTCCCCATAGAGTCTTTTCATCTCAGTCTGGAAACTCCCTTTTCTTTGCAGAACATGCCCTGAGCTATTTGACTCTGGGGTGATTAATCACCACTGCTCTCTGAAGTCCTGGGCTTTTAACAGTGTGTGAAAGTGTTAGTGCTGCAGAGCAGGATGAGTATCTCTGACTTAGCTGGGTGTGTGCCCATGGAGCTCCATATACACCAAATCGTTTGTGCTCTCCTGTTTCATGCACAATGCTCATTGCTGCATCTGTCCTATATAAACTGCCTTCCATGTTATTTATGCTTTTTCTTTTTCTTTTAGCTTTGCCCAGAAGATGTGAAAGACTTCCTAGAGCACATGTCTGTGGCAAGAATAAACAAAGGTTGGGAGTTCATGCTCCCTTACGATGAAGATTTTGTAAAGAAACATCCAGATATAGTTCAGAGGCAACAGATGCTGTGGATGGGCATTCAGGCCAAGTAAATAGTTTACTGTATTTCGGGGAATAAGCTAAAAGCAAAGAACTCTTTAGTGCAAAGGTTCTATAGACACTGATAATCTGATCTGTACTGCCTCCAGGTTTCTCCCTCACATTGCCCAGGCAGTGGTGTGGTGGGGGGTGTTCCTGCATCACTCAAGTCATTCCTGGTTCTTGGCTCCCTGGAGGAATGGAATGTTGTAGCTAATGGCTAAAGCTGGCATGGCTGATTGCAGACATAACAACTGGAACTGTCCTGGAATATTGTGTCTTTGTCTTTCAGATTAGAAAAGGTCTATAATCTCTTAAAGGAGCACTTGACACCAAAGAAACAAGAGGCACAATCAGGTAAATGGAATTGTGCTTGGATCATGTTGAAGCACTTGCATGTATTCATCCACCCATCCATATTCCTGAGTGATGTTTTGGAGTTTCTCTCTGGTTTTGAATGTGGTGGAGACTGGTCTTGTTTAATGACTTTTCTTTTTAACAATTTCCTCTGGAATATTTAAGACAGATTACTACAGTCTGTAGTAATGTCACTGAAGTTGGAGTGATACCAGCTACTGGGGCATCCTTGCAGCAGAGCCAGGAGGAGTCTGTGGCCCTGGGGACTCGCTGTTTGATGCTGTAAAATCAGCTGGTTCTCTTACCCACTTGCTCATTTAAGGCAGCTTGTGGGGTGTAACCAGCTCCTGAAGGGAGGACAGACAGGGCCAGTGCACAAATAATTCTCACCTCTCAATTTAATGTTAATGCAACTAAATTTGAATGAGGTGATTTTTTACTTCCCTGATTTGCACTGGGCTCTCTGGTGTGGTTGAGGGCCAAGCAATTACTGGAGAATGTAATGGCAGGAGGCTGTAAGGAGGTGTGAAGCTGTCTCTTTTTGACATCCTTCTCCACTGTGGATGCCAGTGAGAGTATTAAAGTAGCTGCTCTGAAATCCCCAAAGATTGTGAAAACTTGAGATTCCAGAGTTTTAACTGGATATTTGGCTCAGTGCCAGACACTGGAGCAATTGAGGAGTGTAAGCAGAACTGACAAAGGAGCATATGAATCCATTTCAATACCCTGTGTCTGATCTGCTCAGAAGGATTAGGTGTTGGGTTATTTGAAGAGGATTAGTGAGCCTAACAGCAGAGATGATAACAGCATGTGTGCCTCAAACACTGCACTCCTTGCTTTGGGAAAGACTGGATTCCTCTGCTGCCAACACGCCCCTTCCTTTCACCTTTGGATGGCTGGGTGTGGAGAGGGGAAGAAGTGCAGGATTCCATGGGAAAGAACTCCTTCCTCTCCCTTTCTCCTCATTACTGGTTAATAACACTAAGCAGAGGGTCTCAGCCTCTCATGCTGTGCACCTCATGCTGCAAGGGTGTTCAGGTTCACTGTTAACCCTTCCACATTCCTCCCTGTACCTGGTGATATCCTGGTGCTGCCTCTGGCAGGGGCTGTACCAGGCCCCACCAGCCACTAGAGAATCTAAAAGACAAAAAGAAGAGTTGTTGGACAGAGAAGTGTTTGGGTTACAAGCTGAGATGTGTAAGCAGTCTGTATCCTGGTTTCCTGAATTGTGGAAAAGGCCCTGGTGATTGAACAAATACACTTTGCTTCGGATTCCTTGACTGGAACACCCTTCCCCAAGCATTTGGCTTTAGAAAAACTAACACACACTGCCCTCGAAAAGCCAGCAAAACCCCCCAAAACTAATGTAAAATCGAATCAACAGACTGGGCTTATGCCTTAGATTTCAAAAGCAGATGATGTTTCCTGGTTTTATTTCACTATGAGCCTTGCTGAGATTTATGCTACCTTTTGTTTCTTACCAGCTCATCCATTGCTGGTTTCTGGGGAGCAAAGGGTCAACATGGCTAAAGCAAAAGTCAAGCAGAACTATGGGCAGCTGGAGAAGGAGCTCCAGAAGCAGAAGGCAGAGATGAAATCAAACGACACCTCGGCCAAGACAGATGTTCCCAACATCCGCATTAAAGAGGAGCCTGTGGGTGTGGAGGAGCCCATGGATACCTCAGCCCACGAGGGCCTGAACAACGGCCTGGTCAATGGCCTGCACCCAGCCCAGGGCTCCATGGACCCTGTGAATGGCCACCTGCCCGAGGGCTGCATCGACAGGGTCGCCCAGGAACTGAAGGCCTTTGTGTCCTCGACATTTAAGAAACAATTTGTACTCACCCTGAGTGAGCTTAAACGGTTATTTAACCTTCATTTAGCCAGTCTGCCTCCAGGACATACCTTGTTCAGTGGCATTTCAGACAAAATGTTACAGGACATGGTGTTGGACACTGGCTGCAAACAGATTTTGGTGCCTGTAAGTATGGTTTCCCCTTGATGTGCTTTGGGGGTGGGATGGGGGATGGGGGCAGTTAAACATCAGAGATGTGAAATATTTGTGTCCTGTGCTGGTGGACCAGAAGGACAGATGTGCTTGGAGTAACTCTCCAATATTAGACATGTTGAAGCTGCTGGAATTCTGTCTGGGGTCCTGCTTCTGGCAGGCTCTGCACTCTGCCCTGTTGTCCTTGGGCCTCTGTTTCCACATCCAAGGTGTTGGGTCACTGTGATTTGCTGTCCCAACTTGCTCCTGTTAACTTCGTGTAAGGCAGTCCCGGATTCCCATCAGCTCTCCTGGAACTGCACAAGCTCTTTCCCTCAGGGACAGGGACCCAGCTGAGAGAGGAAAAGTGACATTGACTGCCTGGGAGCAGCAGGGCACACCCAGCAGAGCCTCTGGGAAGCGACAAAGCCCATCTGCAGCAGGTTTCCTTGGCCACTCTGTTTCCTCCTAGGCTGTGCAGAGGTGTCTGTTTCTTTGTCTGTGTGGAAATGACGTGTGTGATTGCATGAGACAGAGCAGGGCTGGGAGACAGTGGATTGCTAAGGAGAGCAAAGGGAATCTGGCATCATGGGAAACAGCCTGAAAGGAAATTAATTTTACAAGACATCTGGCACTGCTGATTGGGTTACAACCAGAAGGAGCTTGAGAGTGGCTGCCTTTTGGGAGAGAGGAGAAGGAACATGCAAACTGCTCAAAAGAGCAGGAAGCAGGAGGGCTGGGAGAGCCTGGAGCATGGGAGCTGCTGGGGGGCAGCAGGAACATGTTCAGACGTGTGCAAAGTACGTGTTGCAGCACCTGGGAACCGAGTAACAGCCTGGCAATGTCACTAGGGAGAGCTCCAATTGTGGTGCTTGCTGCTTCCTCTCCTGGCAGTTTCCAAGTCTTGGGGTGGTGCTTACCTGGAACTGTCTCAGTGCTGGCCAGGCTCTCCCCTGCACCTGGTGTAATGTGTGCCTCTGCCATGCTGATGGTAAACACCTTAGGTCATTCCTGTTCTGTTACTTGGGACTGGGGCTTGTTTGCTTTGGAAATTTGGGGATTTTGAAAATCCATGTGAGAAGTGAAAGTGAGGTCATTTCTCTCCAAAAAGCAAAATAAAATCCTGCTGAAGAGAGATGGCCAGGAACTTCCTTCTGTGTGGAAAACCCTGTCACAGGAGACCTGCAGAGGTGCAGAGGTGGTCCCTGGAATGTCTCTTGGGGAGACTGTTGCAAGTTTTAGTTCTGCTGACTCAGAATTTACAGTACTTGAGCTCTTGTGTATGAGCCTGTTCTGCTGTCAATGTAAATCATTGCCCCTGAGCCTCCCCTGATGCTCTGTGCAGATGGCAAAGGTGCTGAGGCTGGGTTCACTCTTTGCATAGGCTCCCACACTTTGGTGTTTCTTGATTGTTCCCCTGGACAATTTTGTCAGAACCTAAGAAGGGTGCCTGAGCTCAGGGAAAGCCTGGAGGGTTGTTCAGTGTGGGATTTCATAATTATTCATTAGTTTTCTGTAATTGGAAGTGCTTTGGTGATAAAAATCAATGATCTGAGGTAATTAAAATGATGTTCTGTGGGGGGTGAAGACACTCTTGGCTTGAGTGCTTACCTATTATAGAAAACATGTGGCTGAAAATGGCAATTGAAACCTTACCAGGGGAATGCAGGATGTATTACAGAGCTGACCAACAGCACCCAGGGCATGAGATAAGCAGTGTTTGTGGGGAGCCAGGAGAGGCCACTCTGGCTGCAGCTGAGGCCGAGGGGATGCCTGCAGGGTGCTGTGCTTGCTGTGCTTTCTAGCCTCATCAAGTGGGAAGGAAAAGCACAGGCCAGGAAAGAGCAAATCCTGGGCTGGTGCTGCCATGGGAGAGGGTGGGGAGAGGAGCCTTGGGCAGGCAGGACTCGGTGCCTGTGCCCTGAGCTGTGCAGGCTGAGCTGCTCTCCCACCCCTTGGGAGGTGTCAGTGCAGGACTCTGGCTCCTGAGGATCTACACCCATTTCCTGCAGGCTGGGGGTGGCTGGCTCCTGCCATGGCTCCCTTCCCATGGCCTGTGGAGTGGCAAGGTTCTGCCCAAAACTTGAGGATATTTTTGAGGCCTCGGGAAATGATGTAAGTGTTGTGTGCATCCTGCCTGGCTGGGCTGACAAGAGGGGAGTGCACCCCTGCCCTCACAGAGAGCCCTGCAGGCTGGTGCCAATGCCAGGCTCCCTGAGAGGTGAGATCAACAGTTTACCTTTAGCATTACTCCAGCTGATAAGTTCTTTTCTGGCACACTCAGCCCCTTCCATCTGGTGTAGCTATAACATGAGGCCGCCTGGCAGTGGCTCAGCGCTGGAGTGAGACACTTCCCAGAGCCAAGGGCTCCTCCCTGAGAGGCTCCATTTGAACGTGGCAGCCCTGGGGCAGCAGGGAGTTCATCTCCCAGGAGCCCTGCACTTGCTCCAGGGGCTTAGAGCAGGAAGGGGCACAGGCCAAATATTTTAAAAAGGATTTTAAGATAGCAGAGAGCTGTATCAAGGTGAGGCTAGGGAGATCAAGGTGACATAAACCAGGAAAGGGACAGCAGATGGGAAGGCAGTGAAGCTGTTTGGGCTGTGTCTCTCTGAAGAACCCCTGATGGTATTTCCCACTCCTGTGGCCAGGCTGTGTGACAGGAGAAAGCAAGCAGGGAGCTGTTGGGAGCAGTGCTTGCAGCAGTTTGCAGAGGAAGGCAGGCTGGAAGAAGGAGATTCTGTGCGTTTTTCTTCCCAACTAAGTATTGTGTTTGTTTGGAAGCTGTTTCCTCCCAGAGTGGCTGGATAAACACAGCTGTGTTTCAGCCCTGTGGCTGAGGCAGGAGGAGTTTGTACTCCAGGGCTGTGCTGGCTCACTTTGTCGAGCCCAGCAGGTTGTGCCTGGGTGCTCCCACTGCCCTGCTGCACTTTGCCATTCCTGCTGCAGCTGTTGTGTGGAGGGAAGCTGGAGTATTTGATTTTATCTCTGCTGAAAACCTACAAGGGAGATTATTCCTCAGCAAGTGTCCTTATGGGAGGAGAGTTATGTCCGGTACTGTCAGCCTAGTCAACCTGAATCCTGGCTCTAAACCAAGTGCAAAACCTTGTTATATTCCAGCCATTTGGACTAACCTGAAAGTCAAAGCTGCTAATCCCACTAGGCAGCTCCCACTGGACAAAGCCCTTCCCCTTTGCAATAAGATCAGAGGCAGAGCATGAAAGGAAATGCTGATCTTTTCACTCTGCAATGCACAAGTCTGGAGGCTGGGAAGAAGGGTTTGGTTTGTACCAGCAGCCAGGATTGAGGGATTCTGGAACAGTTGGGACTGGCTTGTTAGCTTTTCATAGATGATTGATTTAGGTCGTCTGGGCAGTTAGCAAGGAATAAATTGTTAGTGACAGACAGGAAAAGACATGTCAGGAGGGAAGGCATATTCCAGCAGTGCTCATTAGTCACTGCTCCAAGGGGAAATATTAAGACAAGTGGATGGTATTTTATTTTTTTGGCGGTGAGGCAGTTGTGGTCCTTCCTGTCTGCAGGGGTGTGAGACTTCTACCTCAGAAAAAATGAATGTGTTTCTCTAGCTTGGCACATGGGGGAAAAACAAAACACACAAAACAACTTTCACTTTTGGAGCCTGAAATGAGAAAATATCAGTGTTCAGTCTTCTGGAGTCCTGTAGTCTGCCCCAAAAAAGAGATAGAATACAGCAGAAGCACCTGCTTGTCAGTAATGCTGACTTGGGATTAGTGAAGCAGGACGGAGTCTGAATCTGTAAAACCTGCCACTGTAAAGGTAAAAACCTCCAGAAGGACCCTGCAATTCACTTGGTGCTCTCAGCTGAGTACTGTTCTGGATGGTCTGGAAGCAAGCACTGCTGACAGGAAAAACCTACAGGTACCTTGCCATGGGGACTGTCGAGGTCCAGGCTCTGGGATTGTTCTGGTACATGGTGGTGGTCGACTCTCCACCAGTGGCAGACTGTCCCCACGCACAGTTCATGGGATTCCAGTATGTCCAGCACTTCCCTTGAAAGCCCAGCTGTGGTTGGTGTGTGACAGATGTGGCACCAGTGCCCTGTGCAGGTTGTCCCACCCTGACTAGAGCTATCAGTCAAACCTGGGCATGTTGAGACACACCTCAGGGTGCCGTGGTGCTCATCCCATTCCCTGGGTCACAGGTGTGATACAGACCATGTTTCTGCTGTCAGTGAGAAGGTGCTGAGCAGGCACAGGGCTGCCAGAGCCAAGGCATCACTTGGGGTGGGACAGCAGTTGGGTTGTTTCAGCAGTTATTATTCCATGGGAGCCAGGGTTTTGATTCAGTAATGGGTGTCCAGGGATACAGTATCATGGAATCATTAAGCAGAACTCATTAAATAGCTGGTTATTTTTAACAGCATCTTGTTCTCAGTTTCCTCCACAGACTGCTGCCTCACCAGATGAGCTAAAGGTCTATGCACTTTGGGAAGCTGGTGACACTTACGATCAGGTAAAGATAAAATAAGTGACATTCCCCACTATGTTTTTATTGAGTGTTTGGCATTGTTTGCATACATGTTTCTGGACCTGGTACAGCAGATAGTTTTCCTCTTTCTTTGTTGGTGTTTTCAACACCAACCTGTTTCCAGCTGAAAGGGAGCTCATAACATGTTGGTAATCACGTCAGTAACCAGCTCAGTGGCTATTTCTGAACATTTGAGAAGAAAGGATTCTCCAATGCAGGCCTCAGACCAGGATCCAGTCCTAGTATTTTTTTCTTTTGATGGTAATGCAACATTAACCAGAGATTAACAGGTATCTGTTTTATCTGTTTCTACCTAAGAGTAGGAAATGATTACAGCATATGTGAGCATCTGCTGAGTTCTAATTGCTGTCAGAGTAAGGAAGGTGAAAGAGAAGGTGCGTGACGACCTGTGGATGGGCAGTGCAATTCCCAGCTCCATGAGCTGAATACATTTTTATAGGAAAGAGAGAAGCACTAGCCAACCTCTTGCCTGGAGTGATGTGAGCTCCTATGGAAGCATTTGAGAGGAATACATTGCAATGCCTTCTTCAGTGTGTTTTTGTACCTTTGAGGGTACCCTAGGTCATAGGACAGGTGGAGATGTGACCACAGGGTCTGAAGGGACCCCTGTACAGCCCTTGAAGGATAAGGCACTGCTGCAGAGCAGGAATATATGGGATGGTTTCAGGATTATGAAGCAAGAATCCTCTAATGTAGTTCAGGGAAGGTTTTGTACAGAATAAGGCACATGCAGTTCTGATAGAAGGATAGGAGTAATTGTTCTCTGTGTACTTACAATACATTTTCTTTTAAAGCATCGCCAAGTTTTGCTTGAACTCTTTTCGAAAAACTACCGAGTGCGCAGGAACGTCATCCAGAACCAGCTGAGTCAGGAGTGTGGGGAGGATCTAAACAAGCAGGAGGTGGATAGAGTGTTAAAGGTAAGCTTCTGTTCACTTTGGGTTTGATCCAATTAATACATGAGTTTTAATGCTTGATTTGAGCAAAGGATTATATTTTACCTTGAACTGACAAATGATAAGGATGGTAGAACAGTTGTTGTTGGGATATGGACATAGCCTGTGTTTCAGCTTGTTTTCTTAAAAATTCACTTGTCTCATTCTATCTTCTTTCCCTCTAAGGAGCAATGGCTCACGCATTATTTTGTATTATTGCAACAAATCTCTCTGTCATCTTGGAGCAGTAGAGGATAGAGTGTAGTAAATGTGATACTTGAGCTATTTTTAAATAATGCAGAATTAAACATTAAAGAGGTGGGAGGGCTCTGCCCAGTGCTCTGAGTTACTAACTGACTGCTGCTGGTTCGTGCTGAAGAACACAAGTGCCACGTGTTCAGAAGGAAGTGCATTTTATTCTCTAGCAGGATGTGCAGCTTTGCACAGAGCAAAACCCAGGCCAAAACCAGCAGGCAGAGTAGTTGTTAACGCATCTCATTGCAAATGTTTATTTGAATCCTTTCATCTCTCTTTGAAGATGCACCATTTACTTGCTCAAGAATTTTAAGGTATAAAGTACAGACCACACAGGCCATGACTTGGAAAGAGATGCAGGATGGCCAAGCAGAAAGTTGCCAACTAATGTAATACTTTAATCATTGTGGCTGGGCCTTTGCTCAGTGTCACCCACTTCAATAAGACAAGTGCTTAAGTACTTTATTACATTGTGATCTGCAAATGAATAATAGCATCTTTGAAGAACTACAGATCTGTTGCTGTGATAATAAGCAAACTGGTCTTGCTTGAAAGAACCTGGTTGTCTTAGCAGTAAAGTAAGCTCAGACATTTCTGCCTGCTAGACAGTATTTCCTTTGGCTCCTGTGCTGGGGGATTTGTCAGCGACTGCATGAGCTCAAGTATCAGCTCTCCTGGAACATCTAGACAATGTACTGACATTAGTTTTTCATGATGCTGTTGCTGTTTAGCAGATAACCTATTTCTAGAAAAAATACTTGCCCCTAAGTCATCAGGCACTGTTTTTATGTGACTAAGTCAGTGGGTGAGCAGCCTTGTGTTGTGGCAGGCTTTACTGCCTTGAATACATTTGTCACAGGAGTAGGGGAAATCACCTTTGTTTCTGAAATAAAATTCAGAAGCATGATTTAATGAAATGGGAAGATTCTCTGGCTTCTTTAAGCCACAAGAGATTGGATTCCACTTCGAGTGAAATTGGATTTGTTGACTTCTATTTCCCCATCTGCCTGTGCTCATTTTTATACACTGAGGAGCAGACTGACAGGGTTTGTGTTTTTGCATTTGCAGATCAGTCTGCAAAGCCTCTTTCTAAACTCTGGGTTTGTTTTTGTTGTGGATGAGCCCCAAGACTTCAGAAACAAAGATACGTTTAAGCTCCACAGCCCGAGTTCTGCAGTAGTACTTGAGCCTGTGTTGAATTATCTAAGAGGGAGGTTGGAGCAAAAGGGAAGCAGTTAGCTTAGTGTGCTCACCTAATAAAAACAAGGAGATGAGCCCCAAGACACCCCAATTCCTGCACTCCTTTGCTGAGGTGCTCTCCAGCCCTAAGCACAGCACACGTGTGGTCACAGCAGGGCTCTGAGGTTTGACACTTCATTATCATACAAAGCATTTCTTAAAAGGCTTCAGATCCACTGACTGCCCTCACTCTCCTGCTCTGTCCTGCTGCTCCCCTCAACCTCTTCCCCTGGGCTCCAGCCCCTCTTTACCCCTCCACTGCCCTGCTTCTCCAGCCCTCACACATCCTTCCCTCCTCTCAGCTGGCTTCTGCAGGAGCCCCAGGTTCTCCCCCATGAGCCACTGCTGTTCCTCACTGCCTTGGCATCATTTGTCCCTTTGTGGCTCTCAGCCTTCCCCCCTTGTGTGTCCCTTCCATTGAAGCCGTCTGTCCTTCAGGGTGGGGATACTCTGTGCCCTGGGTTCATGCTCTCTCCTGTGCACTGGAGAAGGGCTTGGTACTGATCATGTTTATTGTCCTAGAGCCTGCCAGTTGTTTCCCAAGACTTTATTGGACTTTAGAATCATAGCATTTTCAAGGGTGGAAGAGACCTTTGAGATCATCCAGTCCAACCATCAAAGCAGCAATACCACTGTAACCATGAAACATCACTCAGCACCAGATCCAGACACCCCTTAAATTCCTTTAGGGATGGTGCCTCCACCACCCCCTGGGCAGCCCAACAGAGCCTTTCCTTTCCCTGTGTCCCCAGGACTGCTGCGTGAGCTACGGTGGAATGTGGTATCTTAAGGGGACGGTGCAGTCCTGACAGCGGTGGCAGTGGTGTCAGGTGATCTCGGGGACACAAGAGGAACCCGCAGCGGGTGGCACAGCTGGAGCAATGCCGTGGCCTCGGCAGCAGGGGCGGGATCTGAGCTGCTCTGGGGCACGTGGCTATTGCAGGCAGCCACTGACATCCCCACACTCAGAGTTTGCATGGCCTCCGAGGCACCGGAGCCGCCGGGAAGGCACCGTGGGACCCTGTCTGCAGCTTGATTAATCTGGGATTTCTAATGTATTGCAATTCTCCTTCTGTTTCATTATGAAAAAATAAAACAATATAGTAACACAGACATGATGGAAAATCATGGTCTAAAACTTTATTTTGTAAGTAATGCCAATAAATTAAATTTGTTTACAAACATCCCAGTTTTTGTTAAATCCCTGGATGCTCATAGTGTGAGCATTGTCATAGCCCTTGAGCCCTCTTCATAAAAAGAGCAGGGGTAGTCGTGTTCATGGGAATGTCAGGCCTGGGAGGGGGGAACAAAGTAACTGTCTGTGAACTCTGTATTACATAACCATTGTTCTCACCTGTTACCTGTGAAATGAGTTATTTGGAGAAGTACCTACATCTGAAACATGGGGAACAACTACTGGATTTCTTCTGCTGGTGTGGGGTTGGTTTGAGGGACTTTGTGCATTACTGTATGTGACAGAGCAAGGTAAGTAACCGAGGGCACCCTCTGGAAGGCATCCAGCTGTAGTTGCCACACAGCAACCATGTAAAACCTCTATTTTGTGTAATTTTTAAATAAAAATTTATCTCAAAGGTCAACTCTACCCCGCCTTGTATTTGTCCAAGAAACAGAAGCTGCACTTACTCCTTTTGCATCCTGAAGGCTTGGAGAGGAAGGACAGAGGCAGAGAATGAAGTGCAGTGCAGTCCCTGAGCTCCCTGGGGCTGTGCAGGGACAGGGAGCCAGCCCTGGTGGCTCGTCCTGAACTGGCCTTACCTGCAGTACCAGCAGGAGCATCGGCTGTGGGCACTGCACAGCATGGGCAGTGCTGCTCCTGTTCTCTGCTGCAGCTTCCATCACATGAGAAGCTCAAGGGGATTCTATTGATTTCATCTACTTATGCTCAGAAAAGGCTGAGTTGAGTTGTTGACCAAAATAAGAAGATTAAGGTAGTTAATCCAGGTAAGAATATTGGCTAAGAATATTGTTACCATACTTATGGCATTTCACATTTTGGTGGAAAATGGCTATTTTTGAACGGCTAAAACTCTTCCTTACTTAATAGGTTAGTGTAGTTTATTAACTGCATAAATAAAACTGGGATGTTCTTTATATTCAGGCAGCCCTGGCTGGCACTGACCCAGTGGCTGTGGCTGGAAAGCTCTCTGGGAAAGCCACACTCCAGGAGCAGCTTTAAGAAGAGCCCAGCCTGGAGGGATTTACTGCACAGCCTGACAGGTAAGTACTGCAGGACAGCCAGAGATCAGCAATGGCACAGGTAGCCACGGGGGAAGTACAGTACAAAAGAATCAAGTTCTGAGGAAGTGTTTTTGGTATTTTAAAGCATAGAAATTTTTGTTCCTATCGAAGTGCTCTAAATTAGCCAGAAGGAGTAAACCACTGAAGATCACCTATGTAACCAAAAATCTGGAACTGCTTTTACATGTCTTCTGCCCAGCAGCTGTGGTTTGCCCGTCCCTAAAGTGGTAAGGAACACTGGTAATGAACCACTTTGTGCCTTTCTCAGCTTCCTGCTTTCCAGGCTCCAAACTGGGGTGGGACAGGTGCAGGTGGCAGGGACACAGTGACAGGACAGTAACCTCATGGCAGAGCAGCTTTTCTGCTTTCCCCGCCCTCGCCTCTTTTTTGAGCAGAACTGACAAAAACCACAACGATGAGGAAGAACTACTTACTTCCATCTGGATTTCTGTCCTAGACAAGCCTGTTCTTTTCCATGTACTGTAACTTTTCTAAAATACAAATTTCCTAAGAACTCCATCTGAGCTCAGTAGGAAAGATGGCAAGACTAGATAATGTCATCTGCACCAAGTTCAGTTTCCTGGTTGGCACAGATGGGTATAATAACTACTTACACATGTAGCTTGACTGGATTATTTATTTGCTTAGAAAAATATTCAGAAGATTCAGATTCCCATTTTTAAATAATTTTCAGACTGCAATACATGTTTTAGAGAAACTCCCACAACATGAAGTCTTAATACTGCACCTGAAGGACAAGCTGAACAGAGAACAGCATAACGCAGCAGAGCTGCAGCAGCAGCAGCTGAACTAAAGCTAAGAAACTGTCAGCATTGTGGGTCAAGGGTCTGGTACCTCGCAGCATCTCAGTAGGAAGCTGCTTCCCAAGAACTGCTGGCCACATTAAGCTATGAAACCCTTTAAAAGGAGAAGGATGTCACCTTTCACTGTGCCTTTTTTCTTCCTCTTAACTTCTCAGTGTCCCAAAGAACAACCTTCTCCATATTCTTTGTTTTTCAGAAATTAAGTATTGTATGAATTACTATTAGGGAGTGGAAAAGAAGAGGGAGAACAGGAGTGTGGTCCCATTTTCAGTAGGATATGTGCTGGCAATAGTGTCCATCCTCCCACCCCACAGGCAGCATGGAAAAGGTCCAGAGGCCAACACTGGAAGCAACAAACAAAACAATATAAGGTTTCTTACCTGGCCTGTCTCTTCAAGCACCTGGAGTTTGTGGTATGCAACATTAAAAGCTACTCCACTATGTCAATGCTACTTCTAAAGTTAAATAGCTAAATAACAACTCTCTAACTTTCCAAATACACATAAAAATGTACTTTGCAGACATTCCACCAGAGAACCGTAGGTCCCAAATAACACACAGAGTCAATTCACAGTATCTTGCCTTAAGACAAAGTGCCCTACAAAGAAAACCATATCTAAAAAGCCACACAAACTTTACATCAAATCCTTTCTTAGTAGGAAGACATTTATACTAATCTGTGGGACAGCTTAGCAATTGTGAAAACATGGTACTGGCTTAAAGCAAGCACAGCTTTCCACCACCCTGCCAAAGCAAGATCAGCTGGACCACTCCCCTCCTGGAGCTGAGGAGATGCTGCCCTTGGGACTGGTCGGGGCTTTGCTTTTGTTCATTTTCTACATCAGTGTAGTCACAGGGCTAGATCATCCCTCTGAACCAAAGAAAAGCTTTAGTCTGGTTCTTGGGAGAGATTCAGAGTGCTTAGCTCTGTTATTTTTGAAGTGGACTAAGGAAACAAGTGTCAGTCACTGTTCTGGCCAAAGATGAAGTGTAACATGAAGTAGTAGTGTAGCATTAAGCTATAAAGTTTGCTTTATAACCACTAGTTTGTGCGACAGTGCTAAACATTAAATCTACTGCTACGCAGGAACTGGGAATCTAGCTGATAACTAACTAGCTTGTTAACTACAGGGCTACTAGCCAATCCAAAACATTCATTTTGAGTGCTCAAGAAACACATCAGTTTAAGGAGTCTTCTGACATTCATATGAAGTGTGTTCTTGACTAACACATAAGGTTATGGCTGAGAGGAGAGAGTCTTATACTTCGCTCTGTGTTCATCTATTTCTTCTTTTGTTTTTCTGATACAGCTAAAAATCTCCTTGAATAGTGCTTTATATTCAGGGGGAGCATTTGTGGAAGAGTCACTTAGCTCAGCAATTGTGAATTCTTGATTGCTAGCTGAAAGATCATACTGGGTGTTCCCCACATTTAGGTCTTTGGAATACTGCTTCAGTGTTTGTACAGCCTTGTGTTTCAAAGAATCTTCATCTATTTGACACTTCTTCAAAAGCTCCTCATACTTCACTTTCAGAGCATTGTATTGAGCATCAACTTCATTGAGTACAGAGATTCCTCGCTGCTTCACAGCTTCAGCTCTCCTGATACACGTTTCTTCATGGCCCCTGAGAATGTCTGCCCCAGCAGCACTGCTCAGGAGGCCTTCGCTGCTGCTCCGTTTCAGTGCCTTCTTCTCAAGCTCCGATACTGTCAGAAGTCCATCATCTGCCAGGCTCTGACCAAGCTCCCTGTCTAGAGATTCCTTGAACGAAATGAAAAAGGATTCTGGCACCAATTTCTCTGCATTATGGAGCGTGTTTTCAGACTGAAGTATCTGTCGCATTTCAGCTACTTCTGCCTCCAGTTCCTCCGCACGAGCCCGATACAAATCTATATCAACCAGCCTCCGCTCCAGGTCACAGTTTTCTTTCACCATAAGACTGTATTCCTCTTCCATGCTTACCCTCTTCTCTTTCTCTAGGTTCAGCTGGGCTTGTAGAACTGTCACTGCCTTCTTTAACTTCTCATTTTCTTCTTCTAGAGGACTTAGCTGACTGTCCATTGAAGTAATCTTTTCTGCAAAGACGTGATCGTAAACGAAATACCTGCAGAAATAAAATAAGGATTATCAAACATAGGAAGTATAGCTGACCACACCTAAAGTTTTCCTGTCCTGGGTAACTAATGACATATTTAAACTGTGTGCTAACACACTTCAGAGCAATAACAGGGGACATTGCAGTAACCAATCAGCCAATTTAGTAATCAAAACAGAGTTTGTAAGGACTTAGAAGCCATCAAACCAAGCTCACAGCTTATGCAGAATGGAAGCTTGTTAACAGTTTCATGTTACAGACAAGCTCATTGAATAATAAAAGTTTAAATTATAATTTAAGTTTAAATACACATTGCCTCCCTGTACCATACAGTACCTTCTAACACTAATTTTTTCTACAGCACTCCACTCTTGTAATTTTTGTCACTATTGATGTAGAAACAAGCTCCATAATTGACAAAGCAATGCTGGAGGCTGGTATTTTCACAAGCCTTTGGCAGCTTGAAGGATCCACTTATCTTTTGAATTGCCAAGAAAAAAACTTCTTTTTGGATTTATGAATTAATCTGGAGTATTATTACCTCCATGTAGAGACAACAGCCTGTTTTGTCTGTGGAGGTGCTTCCTTTACAAAATTGCCTTCTAGGCTTACAGTTAGTCTGAGCTTATACCAGGTGATTGTCCCTTTGGCCCCACTAATGCAGTTCACCTGAGTCAAATGGCTCTAGCTCTACATTTAAAAGGCATTCTAGCAGCCCAGGCACCATTTTCCCAGCTTAGGTGTCATTTTAACCAGCTTAAGTTCAAAAAAGCTAAGGAAATATCCATGGACATCCAAGGAAAGAGTAAGTTACAAGAAATATTTTGCATTTAGTAAGTTTGTTTTTCAGATTATCTGTGTGTTTGCTTTTATCTGACTGAAAACACTGAGGTGCAAATTGTTCTAAGTTTTCTAGGTTACTATTTTATATGGCTGGCTCTGGGGAGAAAGTGGAGCACCAATACCAGTGTGGTCTAGAAGCAGGCCAGAGGTAATGACAGTACCACACAGCAGAGACACTTTGCTAATTGTGTGAGCATCAGGTAGTTTTCTTCCCGCTTATCTGGTATCTGTGCTTGTGTCTTAGGTTTTTTTTAGGTTTCTGCTTAAAATACTTGCAGTGTTCTTTACTATGTAAGGTAAAAAGTCTTACTGGCGGAGGTCATACAGCTCCTTCAAACATGAGAAACTGTGCATTGATCTTGGCTGCTCAGATCTCTCCTGGCTCATCCGGCCTCGTCCAGGCTTTTTCAGTTCTTCCACTTGTCGCTGCAGGTCATCTATGTGTGTTTGTAGACTTTCAATAGTCTCTGTCAAGCTAAAAGGTGAAAAGGCCTTTAAATAAAACTAACCTTTCAATTTGCCAGTATTGTAGAACACCACTAGACAGAGACAGACACCCAGTAACTACAGAAATACACCTGGACTGCTCTTACTGATATTAATAGCTGGGGGGGGGGAAATCTGTAAGAATCTGTTACCTTATTATCTTTTGTTGTGAAGCTCTACTCTCTGCAACCAGTTTTTGATTAGTATCTTCCAGTTCTCTTGCTGTCACATCCAGCTGTTCATAGACTTTTGCATGCTGGTCATTCATCTGTCGCAGAAGCTCCACTTGCTTTGTGAGATACTGCAAGACAGTTCTGCTGTTACTGGTTTACTCTTGAAACACAAGCTACAACTCCTATGCTGCATTTTTGTTCACTTTCAGAGAGAAACTCCTGAGTTTTCTAAATTAAAATTCCCGTGTTTGCTTTGGTAAGCTGAAGAAACACGATCATTAACTTGCTAGGCAGCTTGCCTTTGTCATGGAGGTCACCTCAGGCTGATAAAGCAGCCCTTACCTGGAGGAGCTGGGTTTGATGGTGCCAGCTGTCTTTATCTGTGCTTTCTGCACGGGGCTGTGCTGCAGTCAGCACTGATAGAGCCTTCAGGCTCCAACACAGCCCTTACCTGTCCACTGTGTCCTAAAGGTTGCAGTGTGCTCCAACAGAAACTTCTAAACTGTGTTGACCCAACAACTTTCTCAGCATTAAAACTGAAATATTGGGTAGCACCATCCATGATTAAATGTACTTTCAGCTGACCTAAGTTCTTCCAGTCTGAAGCAGCATTAGGTTCAGCACAGCAGAATTTAGGTTGTGGTCAGTCTTTAGACAGTATGTGGGCTAATATGTGTCAGGAAGTATAATCAAGTTATTGAATTCAAATCTTTAATTACTCACAGGAAACTATTCCAGTTACTGTAATCCCAAACAAAGGTCTCCTGGCCTTTTTTAAAAAAATAAAGCCTCACATAAAGTATTCTCAATTTAATCCTCTTGGGTTTTACAATTAACTACACAGACTGTTTAGTTTCCTGAATAACGTCAGAAAGCTTGGAATTTGTAGTCTAAGCAGTTCAAAATCACCTAAATCTCTTTTAAAAAAAATTTTAAAAAAAGGATATTATATTCTCCCACCCAGGACATGAGCATTTACATGAGACAGTTCTTTTCTGTTTGAGTCTAACACCCTAAATTTGAAATATTTTGTTCTTATATAGAATCTGTATTTTACAATATATTCTGTATTGCTACATGCTACTTTCTTAAAGCTAAACTTCAAGTAGGAACATCCAGCAAACTCCTAGGTAGAATTACTTCTCTTTACATAGGCCTGTTACATACTCAAAACTTCTAATATTCTACTTAACCTTTTACCTCATTAAAAGATTGGTGGGTTTACATTTTAGGCAATTTAAGAACAGATAATAAGTTAATCTAGGACTAGTAACTGCTCCATACAGACTTCTAGAAGATCAACATGATAGCTGTTGGCTAGATCCTTTTGTAGCCTGTGCACACATGACAGAGGATTTACACAAAAATAGAACATAGATTAGCAGTAGAATCTCAATGTGACCCATTTCAGATTAACTTTCCCTATTGGTTATAGCTGAAGGAGGGAGCTGGAGATCCTCAGACTTTCTTCAGCAATACAAGTGTGCCTAAGCACAGGAGCCAAGGCTTTGGTGCCTGAAGAGATGTTGCCTCTTATAACAATGGGCTTTTGCAGATGTTTGAGATGAATGGAAGGGTTGAAGCACCACTTCCTCCACCTTCCATCTCCAGTATCTTCAGGGCTGGTGTCCAGTTGACCTAGCATATCCAGACCACCAAAATGATGGAATAAATACTTGAGAAGTTCACTTTTAATCTGTCCCTCACAACCAAGCACCTAACATGAAGCAGCACCTTGCATTCTAGCACATGAAAATTGCCTAGTGTCAGGATTTCCAATACCTGAGTGCTGAGAACTCATTCAGGAAGGAATGAAGTTGCTGTTTCCATGCAGCCTTTATTACTATTTATTTATTACTACAGTGATTAGTTAGTGGCACACGTGTCAGCACAAAGGTCAGATACAATGATCCAAAGCTGTAAAATGCTTAATGTGTTAGTATTTAATATATGAGATGTAATCTTAAGCACACTGCAGCCTTTGACCCTTCCCTTCCAGTGCAGACGAGACAGTGCCATATTTCAGAATGATTTTCTGCCAGTTCTAGACTTTGCTACCCATAAGATCCAAATTAATAGGAAAAAGGTCACAAAGATTTACATGGATACACTGCACTGAAATAGTACAGAAATTCAACAGAGTAGCTACAGGAACAGCTGAAAGATCACACGTAGGTTACAGAGACAAGCACTTGAAAACTGGGAAAAATCAAGTATAGAGACTGAATATGCCATCTGCACATGTATCCTGTGCAATAGGGTATCCTGTGATCCCACAAGAGACAGAAATGCTGGTATGAAAATAATAGATTGAACTGCTTTACACCTTGCATATGCAAATTTCATTCCCATTCGTTTCGGTGAATTTGTGTAATAATTCCTTGTGCCAGTAAGCTAATATATCCAGTTCCTCAACTGAAGGGTTTCTCTGGGTATTTGAACAAGGGGTTCATTTTCCCTTTTCTGCCAGAAATCCAGATGCAAGAGAAACTTCTTTGGAGGAAGAAAAATTTTGTGCTGCTATTACACTTTTAAATGGCACTGGGGAAAGAGAAAAGACTGAGACAGGAGATAGGACTGAAAAGACAGCATATTACTATAGCAGATACAAATACAGTCTTTGGCTCAACAAGCTGGGCAAAGAAAAGGTGCAGGCACTATTTATATGTCAGAAGCATCACAAAAACTCTTGTTGCAGGGGTGTTCTCCCACTCTCCTTGAGGGAGAGGAAGAAAGAGATTGAAGAGGTATCAGATAAAGCCTTCAAAAAGTAGTATTGCCAAAGTATTGGTAGAGCAAGACATTGTGAGAAAAAATTAATGTGTCATGTCTGAGTTTGTCTGCCCACGCATGTTCTTGCCCCTGCAACACACCAACTATAGATCACTGCTGGAAGGACATTTGTGACACTTCTGCAGATGAAGCTCTCTTGTGTCATCTATAAACACTGAACCACCAGAACAGCTTAAGCAAATAAACTGGCTTAAACCAATAGGATATTGCATTCTCAACAGCACTAGACTATTTCTGTAAATCAGTGTAGCATAGCAATAATTTCCACATTTCTAGATAGTGTTAAAATACAGCTGCTTATTAAGTAGCTACACTTGTTCAGCCAGGTTAGTTGCCTATCACAGAGTTCTGGTGTGTTATTTCAAAAGGTGTGTTGTAACTCTGCTAAACACTTTCTTAAATATGGTTGTTCATACAAGTACCTTGTGTACAGTATTTGTATAGCACCTTGGAAGTGTTTGTCCTCTCTACACCTTAAGAATTGATCTTTTTATAAAAACTATTTATGGCAATGAGGTATTTTCAGTCTCTGCATAAGTAAATATATCTTCTAACACTGTGGCAGTAATATAAATATCAGCCATTCCAACCATTGTATCTCAGGATGAACAGGATAATTAAGATTATAGTTAGCACATAACAGAAGAAAGAGCCAATAGATGAGGTACAAAACAAAAGTAACTTCGAAAAACACGCCCACAAATCGAACCTGCACTCAGAATCACTCATTACTTACTAAAAATGCTGCATTTGTGTTCATTACTTTAAAGACACCTCTAATTCTGTAATTATTATGGTTAGGATTCTTTCAGTTACCTGTTGCCACTACAATAGTGAGCGTTTTCAGTCTGAAGTTGCAGCTGTACAAAATGCACATCTCTTAACTGCAGTACTGCTAGAACAAAGAAACTCAGATTTTGTAAAAATCTGGTACATACCAGTCACAGCCTGTTCCCTGTGATTCACACCAGAACCAAACTGAAATGCTGACTATGTTTTCAATATGTTGTCAGTCAGCAAAGTCCTGAATATTTAATAATTTAATTATTAGAGACCATGCATTGCCCTCTAATAGCTGAAAAAAATCTCATTATGCTGACAAATGCTAGGTCTGCAAGAACACAGGCAGTATTAAAAAAAAAGAAAAATTGCCAAAAATAGCCAGGTTTTTCCACTCTATTACCTAGAGATGAGTGGTTTTGAAAGGATGGTTGTGTTTTTGGGTTTTTTCCCTGGAAAATATGGAACAATATATCCACTCTATCCTATACTTAGATACTACTTAAGTGAGATTTTTTTTTCTATTTTTTGTTGTTTGTTTGTTGGGGTTTTTTCTTGTCCTTGCAGGGTTTCTTCTATATTGAAATAGACTTTATCTCCCTTTATCACAGCTCAGTTTACTGGAAGTACATATCTTCAGATTTTACTTAAATCTCAATTCTGCACTTACCAGCATTTAAATTTCAGTGCTACAATCATTAAAATTTTCAAGTAATATTTAAATTATTAATGTATTTATCATCATATAATTAAATGTTATTTTACCTAGAAAGAACAGCAAAGGTTAGCAATAAAAATAACTGAAGTATCTTTTCTGTACAAAACTGAAAAATACCAGTCATTTGTCATTAAACAAAGCAAATCCAACACTTAGTGGCACAAAGCTTCTGGTAATCAGAGAAACAGTTCTAAGTATAAGCCATTTATACTGGTTCTCAAATTCTCAAAATAGCAGAAGGTGGTGAATGATTTTCCACTAAAGCTCAAGAAATTCAGATCTTAACTTATACACTGTATGTTGCAGGTTTAGATGCTTTCACATGGGGATCCTTTAGCTATTTTACCTCTATCTCCTGCAATTGCTCTTGATTTGTTGCATACATTTGCTGTAAGGATTCTTCTAGTTCAGTGTTACGGTCCAGTAGTGTCTTCCCAAGCTCAGCAGCAAGGTGAAGATCTAAACAAAGAAATCATGTTTGCATGTAAGTGAGAGAAACAATGACGTAATCTAATTCTAAAGCCTGTTATCAAATATTTGACATATTTTCTTATTGCTGTTATAACTGCTCCAAGTTATGTCCAGTACCCAACATGGAAGTAAGTAGAACATTCATCTACCATCTCTAACGCGAGTCTAAGTCAGCCCTGAGACCCAGAGACATTCTTATCATGAAGCTTCCTCAGCTCCTCCATGGCCCTTCAGACACACCCAGCCATGTTCCCCTCCCACACTGTGCCCAGTCTGCACCAGCTCTGCCCAAGGTCTCCTGGGCTTCCCCCTCTCTGCAGCACTCAGAAGAATAAACATAGCAGACCCTGTAAATGTCCATCAGTTCAGACCCAGGCCAAAGCTGATGAACTCTTTATTGACTTGACTGTTCCTCCCCATTACCCCTCTACCAGAGGTCAGGTCACTCAGGATCAAAGTGCTAAATGAAAGTTTCAGATGCTTTTTATGGTGAAGCAATAATATCAAAAGACATAAAACTGATGGAGACTTGCAGCTATTCTGCTTTTCAAGCTCATAAACCCAGGTGGCAAGAATTGTTTAATGTGCTCCAAAACATCACTTTAAATGTCATTTGTTCTCAAGCACTTAATCTCAATTTCACTTCAGTCATCTTCAATCACCTCCAGGGTGCAGTGACTGTAGTTGTTGCAAATTAAGAAATAAGTCATCTGAACACTCAACTCTATTCTACAGGGAAGCTTGATATTTGCTCAACAGCATCAGAAGTGCTAGATATTCTGTATTATTATGTTGAAAGATAAGTAATTTAAAAGCTAACATAATGTGACAAAGTAATAAATCTTGGTATTAATGTTAAAATTGTAGTTACTCTGTGGAGGGTACTACACATCAAAGATCCAACAGATTTCTAGAAATCTCTTATTTTCCACCTCCTTCCTGTCACATGACCCATGACCTGCATGCAATACCACCTAGTTAGTTCTCACACAGAACTTGTATCATTAATCAAAGAGAAGAAAAGTCAAGAAAAACTTTGAGTCACACAAAGAACTCTTAAAGTAATAAACAGCAGACATGTATTGCATCATCAGTAGTTATAGCCAGAGAAGTAAACACATTAATTCCACTTTCATTTGATTGCTATGCCCTTTTTTTAACATGTTATGCTACCTCTTTCCTGCCCCCTCTCAGTTATCTTATCAGCTAGGAACTGTAATACATACAATACTGCTCCAAGATTGTTTTGTGCTAACCTTCAGTTTGGCAGCCTGTCCACAATGATTACTCTATCTCCACACATAAGCCAAAGACCAAATTCAGGCTTACAAGGACAAGTCAGTACAAACATTTGTCTATGAAGCTGTAGATGTCCAATTCTGGCAAAACAACAGCTGTGCTATTCTTTACAGCCACAATGCATTGTTTCCTACCTTAAAGTCAGATTCTTAGCATTAATGCCATAAAAATTACTTAAAAGAAATCCCACTGTATGGGAGTTCTTCAGTTTCACAAGATGTACAGTTAGAAGGCACAAGGCATATTGGTCTATACTTAGGAGTTTATCTTCACATCACTTCTTCACTGTAGCACTACTCATTACGAAGCAGGATTTAAAGTATTTGGATAAGGAAAACTTAAGGCATCCTGCTTAAATTTTTCCCATTTGGTAAACAGATTGCACATTGTTTACCCATGGACAGAATAACTCCCAGTCAAACACCAAGCTGTTTGTTCTGTCTCGTTACAGAATACTGTAGTCTTCAAATTCAATGAATTCATTATCCTATAGAAAATGGAGTCCTGCTTCACAAGTTCTTGTACTGCACAGATCTTTACTAGGAGCCACCATCTTTAAAACAATACTAGCATCATTCAAGGCAAAGACTAAATAGTCTATTCTTTTATTTTAATAGAGTAGAATAAGAGCTTTAGAGAGGATTTAGGATTATGTTAAAGATATAATGCATAATGGAATTACTACCATTTCCCTTCCCGAAGTGAAAGTTTGTTTTCATGTTTAAGTACATTTAGGAGTTTATAGCTTCGTTCTTAAATGCCCCCTCATCTACTAAATCAAATAGCACATACCACACAATACTTGGAATACAAGGTGAATAACAGAATTCATGTCATACTTCACACTCATTCTGTTTGTTAGACTGGCAGAAGTACAAATGGGTTACTATGAGAGAAACATTTTTATAATTAAGGCAATTTGTTTCTAGGGGGAAAATACAAGTGGGAGCACTCAGGAACAAACAATAAAACCTTAACTCTAGAGAAAGGAGGTACTGAAACAATTTCATCTCTTCTAAAATTCAGAATTTTTTTGTATCCGTTTTTCTACATTGTCAAGTACCTGGAAGCCCTGTAAGGAGAAAATTTTACAACAGAGATGTGCCATGTATGTTTTCCAGATACAAAATGTAAAGTATTAATTTACATTTCTTTGGAGAGAGTTATGGTAGAACACTAGAAGTAAAACTACATTTTCTGTTGTAAATTTATGAAAGGCAACAGCTAAATTCTGACAGGCATGCCTTTTTCCTTTTCACCATAGAGACGGAAGCAGAGAGGTTTCTTAATAATGCAAAATGCGTATGTGCAGATCTAAAGATCTTCGTTTTAGTAAATCTGATTAGCTGTACTGGTGTTTAACAGCACCATCAGAAATCTCCAAAGTAACACTTCAAAGATGTCTCCTGTGATGTTGAACAGTCCTCGCTTACCACTGCTTCACTATCTCTTCTGACTGCATTATCATCATTGAAAAAAGGATAAAACAGCATCAAAATCCTTCTCTTCTATTTTTTCATAACCCACCTAACAAAATTATTCAGAGAATTTTCAATCTAAAATTAAGCCTATTCTTTTCAATAGCAAAAGGCACTAATTGCCCAAGATACATAAGTAAGCCTAGTGTAAGTATACTTAATTGTAAAATTAAGACTTTTTTCCTACTTAGTTTCCTATTTCGTATTTTGTATTCAGGATACCCTCTGTTTTGTAAAAGTGAGTAATAGCAAGATGCAAAAAGAACAGTCCATATTAAAAAATTATTTTTTAAAGGTCAGCATACTTCAGCAAAACATTGCAGAAGGATGGCTGTTCCCATCCTTACAAGAATTCCATGAGCACTTTATGCATGAGCAGTATGCCAGAAAAGCCCATCTCTACTGTCAAGGCAAAAATCTTTGAAGACTATCAAGGTTTTCCAAAACCCCTACCATAATTTTAAGTTTCAAAGACCAACTGACAAGGACTTCAAGCTTGTTTCAGGGTGCTTTCTAATGTTTTACAACCTAGGTTCTCATAATCATACTCGTCAGTTTTTAAACATGCACTGATTGTTTGGGTTGTGGAGAGTTTCACGAGACACTGATAAGCATGCTTACTACCCTGTTTACACACATCCCTGTGTCTCAGCCTTAGCAGCAGGAGGAGTAGTATCCTTCAGAGTCCAGAAATAAAGTATAGCACAACGTTTAAAAAACATTCCTGTAAGGAATTTCTTCTTTGCATTTCTACTTGCCCATCACTTTATTTTCTTCCTTTTCCTTTTGGCAAGGCTATTCGTGGCTTCCATTTAGGTTTGTAAAGGGAGAATCCCCAGAAAAAGATTGTCCACATGTTGAGAGTACATTAACCAAACCCCCACAACACACTAACCTCTAGAATGGAATGTTTCTTAAAAGCTGACAGCAGAGTCAACTGGTGATTATTTCACTCATTTTAATTAAAATATGAAAGTAGAAAAACATCAAGAAAGCAAGAAGTCAGTTGTTATACATTGTGAAGTCTCTTTGTAGGTCTTCTAATCCATAAACACTGACAAAGTAAAAACATTACTGAATCATGTCTTCAAATTTTCCACTCTCTTCCCTTTGACAGCAAACTGTAGTTTCAGGATCTTATTTCAACTGATTTGTTTGTATCCTAGAGCCAGGAAAACATCAATTTTGGGTGAGGAGTACCTAAATACAGCTTTCATTTAGCTATTTTATATAGCATACAATTAGAGAGACCTGGTCCCATCTCAAAAAGAGTTTCTGCTGTCAGATACTTGATCTCCGTGTGAATACTGCTTAGCTTTCTCTATGGTTTACAGTACAGCAGCACCCTCCAATCCCAAGAATTAATGTATTTCAATATAAAAGCAAAACACGTAAGACTGGAGCAGGTTTGCAGGAAGCCACAGCTTTGAGCTGGCCTTTCAAAACAAACTCGGGATTAAGAACAAAAAGTAGAACTAAGTAACTTAAGTAAATACCAGTCATAAACGCCACTAAGCTCTTAAGGAAATTGCACATTCTTTCCATATCATGCCTTTTAAAAGATTTTTAGTGCAATTATACTTGTATTCCTGTGGCTCCTTTCTCATTTCTGAAATGAACAGCATTTACATCTTGCATGCAGTGTTTTAAGACCTACTGATGGAATTACATACAGAAGCTAAACATGTATATTTCTGAAGTGTAGTGGAGTTATTTGATATTTTATTAAGAAAACCTAAAGAGTTTTTAATAAGGAACCTGCAACTAATCGAGCAGTGCTACGACTACAACTTCATCGACTGGAAGCCCTTACAAAGAACTCAACAGGGCGCAATAGCGCATCCTACCCCGGTGCTTCCAGCGCCTGCCCCGAACAGGGCACCTTCACCTTCCGTGAAAGGTGCAACTTTTCGGAGCCGCTTGCCTCCCTCCGGGCGGAGAGGGACCCCGGCACCATTCAGCTCGACTGCCGCACCTCCTTCCCTCAGACAAAGACGGCCGCAGTCGTTCCCGGTGACAGCGATTCCGCGGCGGCGGGAAGCGCGGCCGTGCGGGGATCNCCCTCACACACCCCGCGCCCGGCCGTTCCCCACAGCCCCTCGCCTCACACGCCCCGCCCAACGCGGCCCCTGCCCTGACCCCGCGGCGGTTGCCCCGGCCCCTTCCCTCACACACCCGGCTCGCTACACATCCTCCCTCACACGCCCCCCGCCGCCGCGCCGGCTCACCTTGCTGCAGGTCCTGCTGGTCGTACCAGGGCTCATCCTCGCGGATTTCGAACTCCTCCACCAGGCTGTCGGCCAGCATCGCGCCCCTTCCCCTCACGGGCGGCTGAGCCGGCGGCGCCCACCCCGCGATCCCCCTTGCGCCGAGCGGGGCAGAGCTAGCCGGCAGCCGCTCCCCGCCTCAGCAGCCGCCTCCGGCCATTGCCGAGCGGTTCCGGACTTTGCCGAACCTCTCCCCCTTCTGGCCGGGCTGCGCCGGCGGCAACGTGGCAATTGCTGCCGCCGCCCGCCCCCGCCTCCCGCGATTCAAACACAGAACCCTCGCCTTGCCTCGCCTCGCCGGCAGGCAGCCAATGGGGAGCCGCCCGCCGCACAGATCGAAAGGAAGCTACACCAATCACAAGGTGAATTCATATCAAGCGGCCAATGAGAGCGAAGAGGGGGCGGTCCTGGGGCCCCCGCGCCCCGGCCCGCCCCGCCCCGCGGTGCGCGGCCTCCCGTCAGAAGAGGTGGGTCGGTGCCGCTGGAAGGGGCGGTGGTCGCTGGCGTTCGGGGGCGTTGATGGTGCGGAGCGGCTGCTGAGGGATGCCGGCTGCGGCTTATGGCGGAGGAGGGCTGGCACAAGCCGGAGTGGGACAGTGAGACTTGGCGTTGGGAAAGCCGGGGCTCGTAGTTGCCCGGCGTTGGGAGCGGTGAGGGAAGAGCCCGTGAGGAGGCACCCGGTGTGGCGTCCAGGTGCGGGCCGCCTCTCCGCCGGAGTGCGGGAGAGGAGGGCGGAGCGGGGAGCCTGCAGTCCGAAAAGGGCTGGCTCCATCCCCGCACCTCGGGGCCGCCGCTCGCTCTCTCCTCTTTTCCACACAAAGCGGAGGGAGCCGTGTTTCCTGTCCAGGATCCTGCTGAGACAAACGAGCGTAACTTCCCCATTCTTCACAGACGAGCCCTTCCAAAGGTGCAGTCCCGCGAGGTGCCCGAGCCCCGCGCCTGGCCGGAGCGCAGCCCCGCAGCGCTCGCAGCGCGGGCTCGGCGGAGCGGGCACCGGCCGGTGCCACAGCCCGGCTGCCTCTGGGAGCTCCCCTGAGCATTTCCCCTCAGAGCTACCCCTCGGCACTAGCAGCGCGTTTGTTCTGGCTTCCCTCTTAATGTGGTGCCAGTCACGTCAGAAGGATGAGGAAGATCCGTGTGTCCAACCAGTCAGGGCTGTGAGCATTGCACAGCGGTTTGGGACCCAGAACAGCAGAGCAGGATCTCAGCTAGTGCGCCTCGGGCAGAGTTTGCTATTATCTCTCGGAACCACTTTTCTTCTTTAGATTCTTGTTCTAATTTCTTTTAGCAGTTGTCGTCCTACTCTGGGAGAAACGCAGGGAATTTTACACTGCGTCCCACTGGCCCGAACAGTTTGTTCTTTTGTCCTCTTGAGTATTAACACAGTTGTAACCACTAGAAATTTCTGAAACCGATTTGCCTTCTGTGAGTCACGAAATGTTCACCTGTGCTTTAACCTGCTCAATATAAAGGCTGACTATTAAGAAGAGGGAGGGGATGCTCATGCATGATTTCATTGTAGTGCTATTAAAGGGAACATCTGGGGAAGGAAGTGTGGTACCTCAACTTCTAATTGAACCTATTTCATAAACAAGGTGCAGGGCCAGATGTACCAGTTAGGGTAGAGTTGTGTCAGATCCTGCATATTATAATTAGTCATGGTACTAGAGGCCAGTTTGTGCATTGTTAGAAGATTTTTGTTGAAGAAATTTCAAATATCTTTCAAATTTTCTGAAATTGAGGGAACCATTTTTTATTTGTGTCAGGAATCGAGTCAATTTAGAAATGACTGCTGGTAATGTTAGTGTGAAGCACTTTTACTCTTGGTGCTTGTGGAATTTGAAGGAAAGTAGTCTCCCAATTCTCCATTCTGAAGACCTGTGCAGAGTGTTCCAAGTACAAATAGAGGTGAAATGTCTACCTTTCTAAAAGCCCTAATATCCACTATATAAATAGTTTAATTAAGTATATTTGTGAAGTCTTGAAAAAGCAAATGTGACTCTTGCCAATAACATACTGTAATGACTTTCATATTAATATCAAACTTACTTTAAAAATAAATGTTTCAATTGTACACCTTTTCAATAACCTTTTTCTTCATTTTAGGCTTTTCAGTAAAAGATTGTGAAACCAAACTTGCTACAAAAATGCAAAGTTTCATCCCCTGAAAATGGTATTGTCTTTACAAATGTAGAAAAATAAGTTTGAAGATCTACATCATGATCATTCTCAAATATTAAACAAAATCAGTCGTATTCTTAGAAATAAATTGGCTTTAATAAAACAAATCCTAGGGTTCCAGCTGTCTGTCAGCTCGATTCTTTTCTTAGCTATAGAATGAAGTTACCTACTCTTTGCATCATGTATTTCATATCACAGCATCTAACATATATGTGCAAAAGTGCATCCACACTTCATTTGCTCTTCAAGGGTTCATTCTCCATGTTAGGGGATGGAAAAACTGCTTGTTCCATCTTCCCCAGTCCCTACCTGATTTGTGGCTTTTGTGTGGTCCTTGCCTGGTGATTCGGAAGTTCCTCCCTTCCTGCACAGCAGCCTCTCTTCAGCTGCCTTGTAAACCACAGGAAGGCTGGAAACAGCCTTGGCTTTCATTTCCTGTTTCTTCCATGGTTATTTTTATGAGGAGTTCAGGGAGCTGCGTATAGAGCTGCTGATCAAGCAGATATTCAGACTAGATATTTTGATGGATATGTGAAAATTGCATTTAGGGTAAAAGTATTAATATGCAGAGGAGCAAAGTGTGAACTATTGATGTAAAGCAGGTCGTAAAGCTGTGCGTAGTAAGACTGAAATTTGAACTTGAGGTATCAAAATTATTAGCAGACAGCTTCCTTCAATAGAAGTAAAAACGAATAAAGCTTCAGTTAAAAACAGATACCTGGGAGTAATATGTATTGGGCTTATAAAATCAAGTATGGTTAAGGGCTACTTTTAGGTAGCTATTAAACAGCTTTAAAAGGTAGAGGTTCCCTGGAGCTGGCTCTTTTCATGGCATACTTTACACCAAACACACTAAGGTAATTGATGGAAAAGATCAGCATCTTAAAAATTTGTTGGCTGAATATCTGATTAATTGATTAAAGAAATCTGTGTTCTTGGGTTAAATCTCTGTTATTTGGGCATACATAAAATGCTGTGTGTGCTACTTGCAACATTTTATTTACATTCAGTCTTCATACCATGAAGATGTTACTTTAAAGGTGTTTTAATTGTTTTATGGTTTATTAGGTGAAAATATTGATTCCATGACTTCTTAACAATTAGTATTTTAGAACAGAAGGGCAAAACTTGGTATATGTTTTGAAAGAAATATTCCCCTACGTGCATGCTGCATATGACATTCATAGCATTGGAATACATAAGGAGTTGAGTCACTTCATTCCAACACAGTCCATAATTTTAAGAACAGCTAGCAAGAAAGATCTAAAATGTATGCAATTACTTTGAACTCTATACCAAGGTGAGTGTTTGCAATAGCAGGTTTTTAAGTGGAGTTTATACATCAGTTAGGAAAGGTTTCTTTTAAATTTTTGTCTACTTGTTCCATTGACTTTTAAGTACTGATTATACTTAGAAATGTCACCTAATAACTTATTATTTTGGGCTCAGCGTCTTATAACTCAGTAAAATATTACGTTTCCAATTTAAAAAAAAAA
>VZTT01059510.1:0-11397 GCA_013400855.1 Buphagus erythrorhynchus | reverse complement strand
AAATCCTTCCAACTGAAGCTCCAACTGGAACACAAAAGCCTGAATCTAGCACATTAACCAACCAGGTTATGTTGTGCCTGATGTGAATAAGTTTAGCTCACCTGACTTCTCACTGTTTGCAACATCAGTTCCAGGGAGATGGAAAAGGTTGGCTCTGTTCCACAAGGAAGAAAATGTCAAGCAATTTTTCTTAAGTGAGATGCATAATTTGGTGGCAGCTTAAAAGCAAGCCAGGGAGTCAAGACACCAACTGTATTCCCTTACATTACTGCTTGACAAACAAAGCATCTCTAATGTTTCTTAGGCAACAAAAACTTTACCCTCAAACAGAAAAAACCTTCAACTGAGTGGAAATATCCACAAAGGACAACAAATAGCATAAGTGACCCTTCCTTTCATCACATCATTTTATATCTCTCTTCCAACCAAAATGCATCTGTACCTTGACCCTTTCTTCCATAATACATAGAAGCACCACCATAACACAACATAATCACATCATACTTTTTACATATATCCTTACGTTATTTTGTTGAGTTCCTCCTCAACATTGGGAAATTTGCCAGTGGTCTTCTACATTTTTCTATTTTGAATTTATGTATATTTAGTGACTAATATTGTACTGAATGTCATGGCAATTCATGCTGGTGACACTTGCCTACTCTTCATGTATTTCTACAGAGAGTTGCTCGTACTCTTTTTTCCACTTTTTAAGATGAAAAATAATGGTAAGGAATGCAGTGTATTTTGAATGTATCATTTTTACTCATAAATTTTTTCATAGGAATGCAATGTTTCTGCAAAAGCGCAGAATCTTATTCTTGCAGAATTGATTATACAACTGGACACACTTGGCACATGCTGTTATTTGAATCTGATTATACAAATTAGGGAATCTGAACTGGTATCAATTATAGCATTTCCAGACCTGATTAAAAGTACTTCTAACATATTGTAATTTGTACCCATTACAGTTTGATAATGTTTCACATGAGGAAGTAGGGGAATAAACCCTACAAACCTTTGCCTTTAAGAAAACAGCTCAAACCCTCAGGCTGAATTAATATCTGAGGTAGAAAGGAAGAAAGCACTGTATAGTAATAATATCTTTAGAACAGTTACTATGTAAAGTGACAGAGAATTTGCTGGAAGGAAACTTAGCTGTTCTTAGTGGTTTGAGGTTGGCAACTACTGAATTGGTGACAAATGAAAAGTAACCTGATTCCAAGACAATAGAATAACTTCTAAAACCGCAAGAAAGAAGAAGGAGGCTAATTTTTGTTTCAAATGAAATGAGATTTTGAAAGACCATCACAAAGTACAGAAAAATTCCTGAACTGCTTTCTTAATAAAACTATTTATAGGAAAGTATGTTGAGCAATTATATATTACCTCTCCTTTATTATGAACACAGTTTCAAGAAACAATAGAAGAAAAGTAGCTGAGCCAAATAGTGCTCTGATTTACATTACTGTGAGCTTGCAGTTATACCTTTGACATCTTTATTTGGATTTACATGGCTGCAATTAACAGAATTTAGTTGTCTTTAAAAATGTAGAAAGGTCTTTGATTACTCAGGCCATTTTTAATCAGCTCTGGCTGTACTAATTTCACTGAAGGCAGGCTGACATTAGATTTTTTTTACCCTTTCCTGGCAGATGTCAGTCAGAAGAAACTGAGCCTAAATATTAACAGAACTTCTGTGGAACCAGGTAATTTTTNAGGGGATACCAGGATGTCCAAATACCACATTTTACTGTTTAGTCCATGCAAAAGAATGTGCCAACCAAAAAAGGAAAGGAGATTCTAATCTCTGCACAGAACTGTGAATTCTAACTGTAATTTCATTGACAGTATGCAAAAAAATACATGGTGCCTTTTGATAAGACCTAACCTTAATATTTTAGAGGAAGTGATCCAAACTTGTGCTTCAGTTTTCTCTCTTTTCTTCACTGCAAAAATGGGAAAAAGAAGACATATGGCAAAAAAGATTGTCCAACAAATAGTAAAATGTGCAACTTATGAAGATAAGCAACGATTCAATCTGCTGTATTGAAAACATACCAGTTCTAGGACACAAATGTGCTTTCATATGAAAAAAGATTCACTTACTTCTGTCTTTAAATTTTAGTTATAAAAATAACTTGAATCTTGTTTGAAAATTCAGTTGTTTTGCTGAGAACCCTCACCTGGCATCAGGACTCAAGGTATCCCCTTTCAGCTTCACGTAAGCCTTGAAAGGATAAAATTTGCCAGACCAGTTGAAACTAAATGAGGCATGTTCTTGAACTAAAATCTAATTTTTTCTATCCTTTGAATTCTCTCCAAAACCAGCACTTTATCCTAAATATTATTTTGGTATTTGTTGATTTCTTCATTACATCTTCCATTAGCCCTGCAACCAAGGAGGTCAATATCATTAACTGTTTCCAGTTTCAACTCATGAAATTTTAAAAAGAAAATCAAATAGTAATTTGGATACTTCCTTAATTCCTTAGAACTTACAAGTATGTGTTCTAAAACAATGGTTTACAGAAAGCAGCTGTGACACACATTTGTGTATGTTAATTGAAATTGTGATAATTAACTCAGTAAATTGGTGACTTACAAGACTGCCTTTTGAGCATGACTGATCAACAAGGTACTGGGAGAAGCACTGGATTCCATATTACTGCACCTTTGAGTTTTAAGTCTAGGTGGGCTTCAGCATACTGATATGAAAAATTTATTTTCTGTGCTGCAGACGTCAAGGGGCTGATGAAAGTGTGTGGGCTGGTTTGGATGTGAGCCATGTTTTTTCCACACATCATTGTGTCTCCTGCACTAATGACTCACACCTGCACATGCTGCTATCTGATTTCTAGACAAAGTTATTTATAAACTGGAACTGCACTGCTGAATTCTGGCGGTGTAACTATACCAGTCATTATTTACCTAAAGCGCTTGTCTGTGAAGCACAGACAATTTGGGGACATGGAGTTCACTTGCCTTTGAGGAGCCATGAAAACTGGATGCAGCTTCTCCCTGATAAAACCCACATTGCAATTTTATCTTGCAGACTTCTATGGATTTGATGTGGTAACATACTACTTTTCACATGGCTGCAAGATAAACACAGGATTCCAGAGTCCCACACACAGAGAAAAAACCCATCCTATCTTCTCTCACAGCAGCTACTGGAAAATATTTCTTATAGCGGTGTTTTGTACTTAAAGACTTGCATGTTGCAGACTTCAGAAAAAAAAGAAAAAAAGAAAAAAAAAAAAGCTATTTTATTCAAGCAAAAATATGGTTGCTCCAAGCTTATGATTATATGATTATAGTTTTGTCTGCAGTCACTCACTGGTCCAGAAAAGTATTTTAATTTTTACATTACAGTCTGTGCCTTCAGACACTCTTCCCCAGTGCTCAGGCTTTTGCTAGCTATGATTGTAGAAGCATCACCATTTGGTACCAATTACATATCTCTTTCTCCTTTATCTGCAAGTGGCTATGAACTGTTTTTCCTACAGCTTCACATGAGGCCATTTGTCTTCCTTTCTCTCTTTGGGGCAACTTGGTGAAGAGCACAGAAGAACAGTTCAGAACAACTGCCTAAATGACCTCTCAGTGAGAAGAGCATTATGAAACATACAATGGGTCACATCCTCAGAGAGATAAAACAATCATCTGCTGCAGTGTGAATTTTCAAAGATATTAATCTCACGCCTAGTAAGCACACAGCATCCTGCCCCGTAACTCTGAAAATCATATAATGTTTTCAATCTTGGATTGAAGTGACTGTATATCTAAACAAAGTTCTGTTTAAATGAAAAAAAAAACCAAAAACAAAAATCCAAACCCCAATAAAGTAAGCCTTTATACAGAAAATCAGGTATATAAGCAAGCCTGTTACTTACAGACATGCCTTTTTCTTCCAGCAACACAAGGTTCTTCCACACATAAACTTATGTACACTTCTCACTGTGTGCCTCAGAAGAAAAACCCTAATGTATTAATATTAATATGGCTGTTGAACTGCACACTGGAGAGCATTTGATTTCAGGTAGCTGAGTTGGTTTCAGAAATCAATATGCTGCTGTCTTCCTTGCAAACTTACTGATGTTAAGGGTTTGCTTCTGCCTATGTTATTAGCAGTTCAGTAAGGGCCAAATGATTTTAAACTTTTACGGATCACTCAGCTAAATAAGGCTTCACTTCCAGTTAAGTAGTATCATAGTTAATTAGCCTTTAAGTAGTATCAGAGTTAATTTAGCTTGATTCTGTAGTACCTGAAGTTAAAATATTTCACAGACTGAGTAAGGATATGTTGTCTTTAAGCTACAGAAATAATAGGAAAACTATTTCCTTTCATCATGCAGGCTATGCTCCCCTCATAGATATTTTACTAAAAAGTGCAAGAATAGAACAGTGTTCTTTGATCTGGTTAAGGTTTGAGTAGGTTTGCTCTTCTTTTGTCTCCATAATTTTGGACTGCACAAGTTGACATTAATCAAGCAGTGAATACTCACCAAAGCAAGGCTGTTTGATCAGGGAAGTGCCCTGAGTCATACACCCTTGCTTCTTACAGCTGAGTAGAAGTACAACAAAAAAAATTCAAATTCAGTTCACTGCACATTTGTCCATATTTGCTCTCCTTCTGCTTTTTTTCCCGTTCCATGAGTTTTAATATTTTCCTAATGCCCAGTATTTCTTATCTGCTTAAGAAACTACCATTCTTAGTTTAGAGTATCTTTTGATATGCATTCAATCTTGTTGCAGTTCTTACACCCACTCATTTTTCCATTTTTCTATCTTATTTTTTTAGTTTGTTCTCTACGTAAAATTATTTTCAGCTTCATCTCTGTTAATGAAGCAACTAATTTATATAATAGTTCTCAAAATAAAAAATGTCTGTAATTCATTAGGTATTATTTTTTTAATAGTAAGAAATTCACTACTTCCATAAGGAAAGTATTTTCTTTATTCATGGTACTAGAACAGCCCAAGAATTGGTGAATTCTGCAGGCCTGCCTGTCAATTGTCCTGAAATACTACACAGTCTTGTAAATGAAATTTGTTCTTGCTACTTTTTCATGACAAAATTTTTACCAGTACCTGTGTCAAAGTGAATTTTATGGTGTTTTTAGAAACTGAACTCAAAGCATAAATTGATTTCACTGAAAAAGACCAATAGATGGTGCAGTACTATCAAATCCAAAGAATCAAAGAGCTCTATATCCTTATACAAATTGCCTAAGGCATTTTATAAATAAAGAACTTGCTGCAAAGACTATTGATTCTGAAAAGATAATTTTTAATTTGTAACTGTAGATCTGTAGAAAACAAACAAACAAACAAAAAAAGAACAAAACCAGCCTAACAAAAGAACCCAGGAAAAAACCCCAAACCATTGGGAAAAAATCTTGTCTCATTGGGGAGGTATTTCTGATCATGAGACAATTAAACAGGTACAGATTTATTATCTATATTTTGATAGAAGTACTGAATTTTACACGCTGATTTAGGCCCACTTACACACTCTCTTCAGGCCCATTTAGCACAATTGTGACTACAAGTTGGTGTCATTAAAAGAACTACACTAAAGAAGTAGATACTGCTTTGAAGCAATGTTATTTTGTATAGTGAGTGTATTAATTCGTCAGGTTGAACCAAGAACAAAATAATCATGAGCAGATTTTTTGCTTTAAGTGCTAACCCTCTGAGTTAGCCTTCAGACAAAAACTTATCTTTCTCAGGGCTCTGCTAATTCTGCCTTGTATATGCCCACAAACCTCTCTTATTTCTGCTTATACAGACACATACCATCTGAGTAAGTTTTTCTGTTGTCTGCTGTGACAAGTGCACATCAGTTTGGGGACATCTGCTGCCTTGAGCCTTATATTCCATAAAGGAGCCTAATTGCTTCACGTGGCTATCAATACATGAAGAGCCCCATGATTAAAGGTTTAGCCCAACACTTGAAACAATAACATGCACATTATTAATGCACTTTATATTCCATTGAGCAATGTGAAATAAAGAACACTCTCTTACTGTGTCCAGGTCTGGGCACCTCAGTACAGGAGAGGCATGGAAATCCTGGAGCAGGTCCAGTGGAGGGGTTCAGTGGTTAGGGGACTGGAGCACCTCTTTTACAAGCAAAGTGTGAGTGGTGAGTGGTGCCAGCAACAGGACAAAATGCAGCGGGCAGAAAACTGATTCACAGGAAGTTCCATGTGAATATGAGGAAGAATTTCTTTACTGTGTAGCCTTTTGAACATGCAGAAGATGTTATAAAATCAAAAGAGTTTTTGCCATCACCAAACACTTGTTCAGTGTTTGAATGAGAAGCAACACATGACTTCTATCAAATAGAAAATCTATTGAGACTCTTACCTCTGTCACAAATACTACCATCTGCACAAGGCGTAAGGAGAAAGACAGATGCTAGCAAAAGCATGGCAACAGGATAAAAGGGAATATGCTGAAGGAAGACAACATTGCTTGTTGCAAAAATGGTGATGCAGCTGGTTGAAGTAGGAGGAGAAAAACGAGAGAGATGTAGAATGAGCCATAAACTAGCAAGCAGAATGACAAAGTTCTGAAGATGCAATTAAAAGAAAAAAATACTTTTTAAAACCACATGAACAGCGTTGGGCTTTTCACAGTACCCAAGCTGCGTATATCCCAGCTCACAGCCAAGCATTCTTTTCCAGAACTTTGATGTGCAATAGCTTGACAAAGAAAATATTTTCAAAAACAGTTAGAGGAAAAAAAAATTTGAATACACTAAAAGAAAAAAGGCAAAATTCAAAGGAGCTTCTTCTTGAGGGAAAAAAAACAAACGTTCACCTCAAACATCTAAAATGTGATAAAGCTGTAAGTCACTGAAAAAATATTCTGTCGGAAAATATTCAGCCACCTTCAGCATTTAATAAAAGGAAATGTTCAATTTTTAATAACTGATGATACTGCTAGACCAATACATGCAGAGATGCTGGATAACTTTATGGACAAGCAGGGAGACAGCTATTGAATGCAAGCCATTTCTTGGCTCAGGTAGCCATAAGACTATTTTTGAGTGATGATATCTGAAGCACACTTGAAGTCTCTTCATCTTGTCAGCCTCAGAAGAACGCTGACAAGTGGGACGCAAAGAAGATCTGAGGCTACACAACAAAGCCAGGACAAAGAAATAGCAAATATTGTTTGTTCAGTATTTAAGGCAGACGTGAGAAGCCTCTCCTAGGCAGGTGATAGAATCAGAAGTGCGAGTAAGTGAAGTTAGGTTCGGTAGGATTTTGAGGCAGTAAGAAGGGATAAGGAGCTGGCGCCGTAGTGCTTGGCATCCACTTGATGGCACTGTGAGCGGGGACAGGGCTGGCAGCGGGGACAGCGCTCCCACGGCGCCCCGAAGGGTGGGTACAGAGCGGGCTGGACCCGCAGAGCTGCGAACACGGCCAGCCTGCCCAGCCTGAGGCTGCGCTGCGCTCGGGCGGAGTCAATGACTGTCCCGAAGCGCAGAGGCACCATAAGGATGGCTAACTCGATTTATGCTTAGTTAACACTTACAAAACATGCTGCCGTGCTACAAGTGTACAAAAAATAGCAGAAACATGAAGCTATAGGAGAGTCACCCCTTATCTTTGGGAGCCCCTACTCTAGCTATATGTGCTCTCTTAAGTTTGTAGTAGCATCACCACCAAAGAGGAACGAATGCAAGCCGCTAGAGGGGGTGAGACACTTCTGGTAGCGCACGAGTGCGAGCCTCAAGCACAGGAGCGCAGGATGCTTTCCATCACTTGTCTCTGTGTCCTCAGCCTGGGTCTGCCACAGCTTTTCACTCCCTCAGCCCTGCCCTTTCCTGCCTCCACTTCTTCTCTCCCTGTTGCAAAAACCTGTCTTAAAGTGGTAACAGTTTCTGTATCCCTACATGTGATTCTAAATTCTGTTTAACAATCAGCCCATACCTGTTTGGGTTTTTTTCCTGTGACAAATGAAAGTGATAAGGTATCAGCATGCAGCTCTGGTTACTGCAGAAGTACAGTCACAAGACCACAGATTTGAGTATTAATTCAGTAGTCCCACTGTCATACAAACAGAAGAATTATAACCATGCCATTAGGCATGGCAGCAGATACTCACTGCAGCAGATGCTGCAGAGACCTCTGTCCTCCAAGAAAAGCAGAATCAACTCACAAAATTAAAATCTTGAGAGAAAAGGAAATGCAAAATAATTCCATTAAAGAAAAGAATCGAACACAGTTCTGCTGTTGTAACTCTGCCACTGTAAAAGATACATCCAGATACACAATGTTCCGGTTATTGATACTCACTTTCATGATTCACAGTTATATTCAAGTGTTCATAATTATATTTATATAAAGTCTCACTGTAACTTCCCATCAGAAGTACAGCAACTATGCCAGAAAAGCAGGTTCTGTTTAAAAATATTCATGAGATACTGTTTTAACAGTTAGATGCTTCCTGCTCCAACATCACATTCTACTACAAGCACCTAACATTTAATCTTTTTATATAAGCAAAAATAGATCTTAGTATCTGACTTGACATATCTATTCTAATAAAATCCACAAAACTGACAGCAGATGCAAAACAGAAGGCCATGCATATTATAATAAAATTAAATTAGAATCAATTCTGATTATTCATCTCTAGTTCAGTTTTCATTAAAAGAAAGTCTAAGTACCTGATGAAACAATAATTGAAGTGTTTTGTTTTAATATTCAGGATGTACTACTGAAGTATGACATCAGCAAGGAACATGATCTCATTTTCGTATTCATTTTATTGAATCCTCCTTGTACACAGAGGCTTATCAAATAAGTTTCTCACCATTCCTACTCTGAGAATGGAATTTAATTTTTAAATACCAATTTAATTTTTAAAGAATGTTAAAAGCTTTAATAGGTTGAGGGGAAAAAAAACCCAACCAACCAACAACCCCCACCTCTTCATTCTTCCGAAAGCAAGCATTAATGCAACAACTTCAAACTGATAGCTGAGCACATAAAAGGCTCAAGCTCATTCCCATAGGCTTTTATGGTGGCTTTTCACATCTCACTGGAATGGCCTCTTCTTCTTGTGTATGGTGATTTCCTAAAATCCACTTCAGAAAACTAAAATGCTTTCCTTTTCTATATGAACTGCTTGGTCTGGCAGCAACTACTGAGTTCATCACCCAGTGGTCAGATGTTCATGAAATCACACAAAACCAGAGGTAATTTCTCCACTTATAGGGCAAACGACTGTCTCTACATTACATGTTTTTCCAAAACATAGGTTAAATGCAGTTGCTCTAATTCATTAGTGAGAAACTTCTTCTCAATCTGCTGGTTTAACACTCCTGCAGGCAGACTTCAGCTTTTGTAAGTTATCCACATCTTCATTGCTCTAATTTTACCAAGTTCTTGAAGTTTAGAATTATTTGATACTGTTTAAGAGACTAGGGATCAGTGTTTACCCTTGAAACAGCTGTATTATAGAGGTGGCATTTCAGCTGCTGTGCATGTGTAGTAGGGTAGCAACAAACTTTGCCACCACTGAGAATCAAAATTTCTGGACATTCAGAATTAAAAGCTCATGACTTTACACTTTGAGTTGAGGAAGCTCTGAAACCCTGGACTAGAGCAGGTTACCAACCTTTGTGATTCAAGCACAGAAGCAAGTACATAGCTTGCTGTATTGCAAGTACATACACTAGTTGTATTTTCTACTTGGGGTGACAGAAAAAGAAAATTCAGATTGTGTTTATGGTAACATGTCTTGGCAAGCTTCCTCCTTTCAAAGCCTCCTCTCCTTAGTAGGGAGTAGTACCATATTCACAGCTATTCTGCTCAGTGGGACAAGTCTGCAGGGCTGCTCCAGCTCAGACCACAACATGTGGCCCTGCTGTCTTATAAGATATCCCACTGACACTCACCACATGGTAGCTAGGACATCCCCAGCTCTTGGATGTCCACAAGCCCATTGCTGTTTGGCACTAAAACCATGCCACAACACTGGAGAGCTATTATCAATGAATTTGCTTTGTAACCATGACACCAGCTTTTCAAAATGCTAGTCTGTTTTAATACAGCAAAAGCTTTTTCTTAGGAAAAAACCCCCAAACCCAACACAAACTCCACCCCAAAAAAACAGAAAAGAGAAAAAAACAAGGTTTGTTTTTACCCATTCTACCACATGGACAGCAAGTTGCCAGCAAATTAATACTAAGGTTAAATCTATGTCAAGTTTAGTCCAAAGACTTTAGCCTTATTAGCTGCCATATAAATATTGTTTTGTTTCACTAAAAATGTATGTGGATAATTATTCTAAGTAATAAGGTTCCCCAGAGACGAAATTAACAGTTAAGGGTCCTACTCAGAGCTTTCATAAAGTGCTGTTAAATGAAGCATTCTTCCTGGTGCCCCGCCCCTCTCACTATGCTGTTCACAGGAAACATTTTTCTAAATACAGTTCAATAAACCTGTTAAGGGTTACCTGAAGTGCACTGCTTGAATAATTTTCTGCCTGAAATTTCTGACCACCATTCACTATTATGAACAATGTGGCTCAATTCTCCTACAGTTCCAACAACATTTCAACTGCAAAAATCATCACAATATTTTAACCCTAGTTTAGTGCTCGCCAGCTATGAAAGAGATGCAAAATTATTATCATTATTGGTTAAACTACTTTAGCTTTCATAGTTTCAGTGAGCTCTGTCTAGAACATGTAATCTGGCTGCCCAGTAACTCTTAGTCGTGTTGACTAATGTTATTGGTAACCCATGCTTTTCATGCTTTGTTGTAGGTTGGGGTTTTTTGAATTAAAAACACAACTTCCACAGGAATTCAGTGAGTGACAAACAAAACTTTTTTCATGGTAATGCAGTGACAGCAAGATGACAACAGAAGCAATAAAGACATGCCCAGGCTTTCAAAAACAGTTCTGGGCATCACTAAAAGGTAGTTTTAAAACATTAAGAAAAGTGCAGCTGTTGGTTTTTCAGGCTCGAGTGTACAAAAAATGGGTTCAAATTTCTGAAAAGTACCAATGATCAGAGCAGTGAAGAGGCACTGACCAGGGGTTTTGGGGAGTAGACACTCCTCCTGCCAAAGCAAATAGATGACTGCAGAAAAAACTGCTGCACCAGGTGGGAGCTGGTGAATATTTTTAGAGTAAAACAACTGGGATGAAAATGAATTGGGGATGACTTTTCACTCTGTTCACTAAAAGCAAAACAATAAGGAATAACATTAAATTAATTAAAGTCGCATGGCAGTTCTTCACACAACGTGCAGGATATTGTGAAAGTTATAACTTTTCTTGCTTCAAGAAATGCCTGAATAAATTCCTAAGCAGAAAATCCCTGGGGTGGTATTAAATACACAGATACCATGTCTGGTCCTG
>VZTT01059499.1:2881-14714 GCA_013400855.1 Buphagus erythrorhynchus | reverse complement strand
CTGTGGTGAATGTTGTTGCCTGGCACCTGAAGAAATATGATAGGATTCTATAATGCCACAAAATGGTTTGGGTTGGAAGAGACCTTCAAGGTTCACCTTAGAGCCTTTCCTCTTTAAAAGTGCTGTGAAATATTAAATAAACAGAAAAGTGAGAATAGTTCCCAAGTGGGAGGAAAGTTTCAATGGTTGGTGGTGTCCATCCCCTTTACAGAGCTTTTTTACTTAGGTGAGTGATTTGAGCAACTCCTCTTGCAACATTAAAAGGACTTTGGCTGCTGAATTTGTGCAGCTGAATTTAGAGGTCAACAGTGAACCTTTCTGCATCTGAGAAAGTCATCCTGAAGATCCCTTTGCAGTTAATGAGAGTCAATACCAGCCAGTGAAATTTAGGCCAATTTGGAGTTGATTACTTTATTCAAATGACCCCCACCCTAAAAATCTTTGGTTGTATTGATTAGATCTGTAATTACTGTAATAGAAGCCTGGAGCCTGGGAGTCATTATTCTCAGATGGAGGTGCTTACACCTTAAATTAGCTGGGATGAATGTCATTTCAGAAGGGTATCCTTCCCATTAGAGTGTTTCTATTGCCTCTTTGAGGTGTTTATGGGAATACAATGCAGGAACCCTTATCTCTGCCTTGTATCTGCAGCACAGCACATAGTGGACATCTGGTTTCAAAATATTATCTGAACAATCTTATTATGAGCAGTTTAAAAATTAGCATAAATGAAAATATGTTTGTGTCTGTATTTGGCTGCTTTGTGTCTGATCATGGGCTATTTAAAGACTTCGTTTGTTTGCAGTAAAGCATAATTTAAACAGTGTTTCTAAGGCTTTCACCTGTATTAAAAAGATTTAGAAAAAAGAAAAGAAGTTGTTATCACTTATGTCTTTACTAATAATAATGACAAATCAGTTTTTCATTCCTTTCCTCACCCTGGATAACAAGTTTAACTAGATTTTCTTACACTGTATGTGTACACAAACATAGTCACTGAGGAAGCAGAGGTAGAATAAACACAAACACTACAACTGCCTGCTGATGTATTTCATAGTGATGCTTCCTACAAACACACAGGACTGTTTCATAGGTGGTGAGTACAATCTCTGCAAAAGTACAATCTGTGTAACCTCACAAGTGCAAAGTGCTGATCTTGGAGGTGCTCTCCTGCTGCTGATGTCTTTCTTAGGAAGTTTCTTCTTTTACAGTAATTGGAGAAAAACAGTCTTGAATCAAAATTTCCCCTTTTTTTTTAATTGACTGCATGAATAGTGTAAACATTTTATGGTTTAGATCTACATGGCTTTAATCTCTAATTAGACATCTAAAAGTTGTAATGAGTTGTTCCTAGTCAGAAGAAGTGCCTAAGGTTTTCATTTTATCATTGCATTGAAAAATGGGAAACAATACAATTTCTCAGCTATGTCCTGTCCTGCAAAATGCACCAATGTCACGCTCTGTTTTCTATTCTTCCTCTATTTTGCATAAAAATATATTTTTAAAACTAAATTCACTTTTCTCCAGGTATGGTAACTACTGGTATTGAAGAGAACACAAAATTTACTCTTTTGCTTGCTACAGCAGGTTATATGCTGTATTTTCTTGGTGAATTTGTGTTTTCTGTATTCTCAGTCATAGAACCATGGAAAATTTGAGTTGAAAGGGACCTTAAAGATCTCCTCATTCCAACCTCTCTGCCATAGGCAGGGAATCTTTCTCTAGACCAGGTAATTCACAACCTCTTCCAACCTGGTTTTGAACATCTCCAGGGATGAGGAGTCCACAACCTTTGCGGGTAATCTGTCCCAGTCTTCTCATCCCTTCTACTTCCACAATTACCTATGACTGGAATCAGTGAAAATGCACTTTCCTGAGCTTAATCTGCCTTGTTGTTGACTGTGCCTTTCGGGAGCAGCCACCCTTCCATCAGTGACAACTGTGCACCAGAAATTCTCTGGGGATCCTGTGGATACTCACCAGCTGTTCTTGGTTTTGCAGAGCCTGTGGCCACCCTGGGAAGTGGAATGGATTCTCAAGGCACTGCACATTCAGGCCCCACATCTGTGTCTGCATTACTGATCACTTCGAATTAAACCTGCTGTAACCAACAAGCACTAATTGTATGAGAGAAAAGCTAAGTTTTATACTGTGTGTTGGCATTGTTGTGAATAATTTTGCCTATTTTCCCCCCTTCATTGTAGGCATGTTTTACCTTATGTTACATTTTAATTGTGTCCCCTGTATCTGGGGGATTCTGTTTCTTTGCTTCCAGAGTTGCTATACAATGTGCTGTAAGATAAATAGCTGTTAATTCATCTCTATTGTTTGTGTTTTTAACATGCTCCTGATCTCCAATTCTGCTCATTTAAAACCACGAAAGTCAAGATGCTTGTCTGGTTCTTTTTTGTTTGTATGTTGGGGGTTTTTTTTGTTACTGTTTCTGTAAATTTAAAAATTAATTTAGCTCAGATTCCCCTGCTGTGCACTGCTGCTTTAGAATTTGCTCTGCTGGATCTGAGCTAAGCACTTCCACAATTACATGTGCCATTTACAACACATCAATTAGATGCTTATTTGTTCCCACTCTATGCACAGAACACCATATTTATTCATGAGAAACATCATGGAAAGAGCAAGACAAATAAACAAAATGTATTATTATGATTTTTTTGGTGGCCTTTAAAAAAAAAAAAAACAAGCAAGATATCTCATGAAAAATGCCAAATCTTACTTTAGACTTCATTTAATAGGTTTCAATGCAACCAACATTTGTGATTTTGTTCCATTTTCATCCACAATGTTTTCTCCTGACAACATGATTGAAAGTGCCATTTAAATTCATCTTTAAATGTGTTGTGTATTATAAATGCAGTTTTCCTCCAGTAAATAAAGCATTTTAAAAATGGTTTTAATTAAAATGCCATAGGAAATATTGAAGATAATTCAACAAAATTATATATTTTTTTATTCTTTGGGAAAAGTAAAATCTTTTGACAAAAATATTTCTTACCAAAAATAAAACAAAAGTTACCTCTATATGTTATAGGGCTTTGGGTACCATGAAATCTCAGAAAAGAATAACAAATATTAATCTGGATTCTCACCTGCACTGATTTCAGTTACAAGCTCCCTTTCCAAAAAGCTGACACAGTCTTTCGTTAGTAAAGGTTGAGCACTGAAAATGCTCAGAGAAATCTTGCAGGTGCTTAAGCTCATTCAGGGTCAAAACTGTGAAACTTCTTAAATCAGCACAGTCAGATTTGGAGAAGAAACACAAGTCACAGTTTCTGGTGGCTTTTCTTTAGATATATAAAATCTGCCTAACTAGATTGGTATATGTTACATTAAATATTCATTAATTGCTATTAAGAAAAGCTAATGAATAGAGTGATATTCTTCTTCCTTTTCTCCAGCCAGGCTTCATGCTGGCATGAAATTAGAAATTATGACACCTACGGCTTTACCTTACTACAGAGAGTTTACTTCTGAAATAGAACTCCCCTATTCTCTCCACCACAAACTGCAGACTGCCCCCATCAGCACACTTGGCAAATCCTGCTGAGATGAAAATAATTTTCATCTAGTTAGTGAGAGCTGAAATGAACCCAGCTCGTAGCTGATTACAAGCAAATATTTTGAGAGCTTCGAGCTGCATTTCAACAAGAGATCCAGGACAAACAATCCTTGCCCAGTCACTAATCCCATTCATTAGGAGCTCAGTGATTACCTCATTAGTATGATTGAGCTTTCCCTGAGCCAGCTCACACAGCAGATCATTTGGCACTGATGACCCAGGTAAAGAATTTCTCTGCTGAAACTACAGAAGTTGGCTGGCTTCAAGCAAGGAGGAAATCATGTGGCAACAACGATGGGCTCTTGTGTGTGATAGACTTGGTGATAATGGCAAATGTCATTAAAAATCCCCAAGCAATTCATGAGGTCATTATAACACAGTATATTCGTGCTAAATCATAGAATTAGGAAATGGTTTGGTTTGGCAGGGACCTTCAAGGCTTGTGTAGTCCAAGTCCCTGCTACAGGGACCTTACTCTAAACCAGGTTGCTCCAAGCCCTGTCCCAACCTGGCTTTGAACATTTCCAGGGATGGGGCAGCCACAGCTTCTCTGGGCAACCTGTGCCAGGGCCTCACCATCCTCAGTATAAACAATTTATTCCTCATATCTAATCTAAATCTACCCTCTCTCAGTTACACCATTGCCTCTTGTCCTGTCATTACACACCCTGTCTTTCTTATAAGCTCCCCTCATACACTGAAATGATGCAGTAAGGTCTGTGCAGAGCCTTCTCCTCTCCAGGCTGAGCAGTGGAGCACAGCAGTGAGAGGAGAGGAGTGGGAATGTGTGAGAGGAGCAGCTCTGCACACACCCAGGGCAGTGCAGAAGGAGGGGCAGGAGCTGCTCCAGGCTCTGGGGCAGATTCCCCTGCAGCCCAGGGTGCAGCCCATGGTCAGGCAGCTGAGCCCCTGCAGCTCCCGGGCTCCACAGGCTCCTGGCAGGACCTGTGACCCTGTGGAGAGAGGAGCTCACACTGGAGCAGGTTTGATTGTCCCCACAGCACCCCAGAAGGGTTCCTGAAGGACTGCCCCCCATGGAAGGGACCACACTGGAGCAGTTTGTGAAGAAGTGCAGCCCATGGGAAGGACTCACGTTGGAGAAGTTCCTGGAAAACTATCTCATGTGGAAGGGAGCCCACACTGGAGCAGGGGAGGAGTGTGAGGAGTCCTCCCCTGAGGAGGAAGGATCAGCAGAGACGGGTGATGAAGTGACTGCAAGCCCCATTCCCTGTCCCCCTGCCCCACTGAGGGGGAGCAGACTGAGGAATGAACTCAAGCTCGGGGGAAGGTGTTTTAACACTTGGGTTTATTTCTCATCATCTTGCTCCGATTTCATTGGTAACAGATTAAACTAATTTCCCCAAGCTGAGTGCTTTGCCCATGACAGTAACTGCTGAGTGATCTCACCTGATGGCATGCAGGACTTTGCTCTTGGCCTTATTTAGCTTCACACAGTTCACGTTTCCCAAGCTTGTCAGTCCCCCTCCCCAGCATCCTTTCCTTCTAGTGCATCAACTTCACAAACCTGCAGAAGGCTGCACTCAGTCCTGTTGTCTGTGTTAAATATTAAACATTAAATCATCCTGGCTCCAATATGGACACAACTTGTTACCAATCTCCATTTGGACAATGAGCCATTGACTGCAAGCTTTGTTGCAACTGCAAGTGAAGGTTTGTTTTCTATTTCTTTAGTCACTTCATGGGTACATTTTCCTTTGCCCTCATTGTAGAAAATATATCTAACAATGCCATTAAGCAGCTGTTTTTGTTACTGATGTTTTGGGAGGAAATACAGGCACAATTTCTTCTTCTTTACAATATCTCTGGCAGAGACACAGAGCTCAAAGATTTCCAACAGCAGGCAGTTCAGTTTGGCAGATCCTGCAAGCCACCATGGTGTAGAGGGTTAATTGGTAACAAATAGGTGAGAATAGGATATGACAAGGGAAAATTCTAATAAAACCTCTTTGCAAAGGCATTATGAGGAGCGAGAGCCTGCTGGCAACAGTGGTAGAGAAGTTAAAAAGATCCTGACAAAATCAATTAAAAAGAGGCGTATCAGAGGCATGGTGAGCTAAGTACCCAGTTCAATTATTAAGTTGTCAAGTCCTCTTAGTCTGGAGTAGAATAAGAAACAGGTTTTTTTCCCTGGTGCCTTAAGGACAAATGTGAACACGAGAAAAGAAACCTGTTTGGGTGCCTGGTGCTGCTGCTGGCAAGCCATGCAGGAGCCAGGGAAATTTCTCAGATCTGAGACCTTTAAAGATGGCTGTTTGCCAAAGCTGCACCCACAAAAGGAGATAGATCTCAAAACTGATAGTGTTGCACACACAATCAACTCTTCCACAATTTCGTGACTTTTTCTCCCCTTTTACGACACATGTGAAAAATTTTAGAGTATGTACAAGGAGTCAGACTTTGATGTTCCTTGTAGGTGCCTCCTAACTCAGGATATTCTATGATTCTGTGAAATCTGCTGTGCTGGGAAAACAGCCTGTTGAACTAAGCAGGAGGAAACCTTCAGGAGCCTTCTGTGCTTTTGTCAGCACAAGGTAGGACATGAGGACAATTCTACTGCCTCAGCTCAGTGCTACACATCACTTGGTATTCTATCTTCAGCACTAGCAAAAGCAAATAAATAGGAGACAGAAAAAGTACTTTTGATCTTTTCTTCCTAATAATCTCACAGTCTTCAATCCTAATTTTTCCATTGAGAGGATTTTCTGGTGATGGTGTGGCTTGAAAACAAGTTTCAAAGATCTACTACTGACAGGAGAAAAAGAAAAAAAAAAAAAAAGAAATTCCCAAAAATTCCCAAAATCCCAGGGTTTGTTTTTGTTGTTTATCCTTTTCTCATTTGACTCCTACTACTATAATTTCATATCCATTTTTTCCTTCCATTGGCAAAAGGTGTTGACAGTCTGTCTCAATACACCCTTTCTACTTCATCATAATTTCATAGGCTGTTAAACAGAGGATATAAACCCCAAAGAGAGAAGATTTAGATTAGATATTAGACAGAAATTCATTATTATAAGGATGGTGAGACCCTGGCACAGGCTGCCCAGAGAAGCTGTGGCTCCCTCATCCCTGGAAGTGTCCAAGGCCAGGTTGGAGTAATCTGGTCTAATGGAAGATATCCCTGCCCGTGGCAGGGGGTTGGAACAAGATGATCTTTAAGGTTCCTTCCAACCCAGAGCACTCTCTGATTCTATTATATGCTGACTTTTAGACATCTCCATCCAGCTGAAAGGCTTCCAGTCTTTATCCTAAGCTAGCAAGGGACCTGTTATCTCCTGTGCATGGTGCATTTTGATCCAAAGCCAGCTGAAGTTATTGGACATATCAAGCATTTTATTTTGCTCTTTCACTAATTTTGATAATTTCTTAGGCAAAAACCAGAGAAAGGCACAAAACTGAAAAAGCAGTGATTGACACATTTCTGCACTTTTGCATTTCGCGCCTCCAAGAGCGGACGGAGTGAAAGCGAAGAACGATGGAGCAGGTCAGCAGATCACTCTATAACAACTTATTAATCTGCAGTTCTGTCAGTCCAAGGGGACTTGAAACACTGAAAGTGGCTGCAATTCATCCATTTAGTTTAAGTGTGTTAGCCCACATAATGAGGTGCAGTCTCTTCCAAGGCAGCAGCCCAGAACATATTAATGATGCCTCACGTGGAGTCTGGGCTGTGCTTTTCTTGTGATCACTCATTACAGACTTCCACAGTCTGGAACTGAGCTGAACCTAATTAGACCACAAAGAAATATTGTTATAATTGGTCTGGGGCAGCTCAGTAATACGTAATAAGGAAGTTTAATTGGCTTTTTCTTTGTTTTACTGGTTCTAGAATTTATCATTTGCTTTGGACTTTGGGCCAACTCCACCTTACCTTGCCATGGATAGCAGATGAATAAAAATATGATGATGATTAGTAATTTGGTTGTTGATTATACACAGCAATGGCAGAATTTTCTGTGTTTCACAATAAAAGACAAGGATTCCCAATCCTTGGATGCTTGGAATATCAGGTTTAAGAGTATCAGATAGCATTTAGAAAATAAGATAGGTCATTGTTGCTTTGTAGTCTTTGTTTCAGTGTAATGGAGTTATGACCAATGCCAAAATCTCTAACCATCATAGCTAGAAATTCTAGATATATGTAGAAATTAAATTAGAACCTACCACCAAGGTGAACATGTTTTTGGTTGATATAAACAGAGCAAGGAAGGTTGTGTAGTGAGGTTTCAGGAAAAATGTGTAGGAAAATGAGTATTTATAAGACATATTCTATTAGTTCCATTAGAAATTCATTCCTTCCCTTCCTTCCCTTCCTTCCCTTCCTTCNAGGAAGGTTGTGTAGTGAGGTTTCAGGAAAAATGTGTAGGAAAATGAGTATTTATAAGACATATTCTATTAGTTCCATTAGAAATTCATTCCTTCCCTTCCTTCCCTTCCTTCCCTTCCTTCCCTTCCTTCTCTTCCTTCCCTTCCTTCTTTCTTTCTATCATTTAAAAAGTTCAAAGTGACATTCTTCTGCCCCTGAAGTGGAATATTTGAAGATTCAGAAGTAAACACTATTAAAAATGCATTCTCACCTCCGGTGAGTGAGTCTTATCAAACACCTGGGGAAATTCCTCAACACCCCACCTTGAAATCACTTTTCAAAATGTTTTGCTTGAATTTTCAATCTTCTATTGAAACTTCTGCCTGGCTGCTTTGCTCCCTTTGACAGCCTAGCAGGATCTCTCCATGCTCAAGAATCACAGGAGTGCAGTAGGATATAGTGAATCATCCCCATGCTGAGTCTCCTTTATATTTCAAGGAGAAAAAGCCAAAAAGTTCATGACAGGCATATCTGGAGCATCATTTTCCATGCTTTGTTCACACAGCTTGTAGATGGGAATGAAAGACTTTGTAGCAGGCATTTACTGGATAACCCTGGGCATTAGATGGATCACTGCTACCTCTGCACTGTGTGTCTCAGGAGGTGACACATCTTAGAGACCCTACAGCATCTGCATTGTGTAGCTGCACAAGAAGTGTGCATTGTGTAGAAGCACAAGAGGTGCTTCCCTGCTGAATGTAGTGACATCCCTGCAGGACTTGAACTCTGGAGGGGAAAGGAAGAACCTGCAGAGACAAACCAGAGAGCTCAGGGGACTCTGGCTGGTGCTGGCTGCAAAACATGAAAGCAGGATCAAAGAGTCACAGAATGGTTTGGGCTGGAAGGGATTTAAAGGTCATCCAGTTCCAACCCCTCTGCCATGGACAGGGGCACCTGTCACTATCCCAGGTTACTCAGAGTCTCAGCCAGCCTGGCACTGAACACTTCCAGGTTTGGGGCAGCCACAGCTTCTCTGGGCACCCTGTGCTCATGCCTCACCACCCTCACCATAAAGAATTTCTTCCTAATATCTAAAACCTAATCTTCTTTAGTTTAAGAATATCATCCTTCATCCTAGCTATTCATGCCCTTGTGAAAAATCCCTTTCCAGATCTCTTGGATCACCTTCAGGCACTGGAAGGGGCTCTTGGATATCCCCAGAGCTTTCTCTTCTCTGGGCTGAACAGCCCCAGGTCTCCCAGCCTGGATCCATAGCAGAGGTGTTCCAGCCCTGGGATCAACTTAGTGTCCTTCTCTGGACTCATTCCAGCAGGTCCACGTTTTTCTTGTGTTGGGGGCCTGAGATTTGGCCACAGTACTGCAGGAGGGGTCTCACAAGAGCAGAGTTCACTGAAAAGAGACCCCAGGAGTGATTACTGCAATTCTCTGCCCCACTGTGGCACTAAATTCCTAGTATCCAGCTTGCTGTCACACTAGATAAAGAAAGAAACCTAAGCAAATAAAGGACTCCATGGAGAGAGTTGACTCCTGGAATTCACCACCAGGCAGTTAGCAAAAGGCAGAAGTTGGGATGAGTGACAGAGCTGACAGTGGCAGGTAGGAAAGCATCAGGCAGGTCTGGGATGTCCTTAGCCTTGTTTTCCCTGGCTTTGTGATTCCACTGGGGTGTTTCTGACATGCTCAGCAGCAAAGCCAAGTGCTGGAAAGCCTGTGCCAGGACCCTCCAGCCCTGCACATTCTGAGCACAGACTCAGCAATTCTTCAGTCTACAGGATGGGTTCAGTGTTCGTTTTCTTTACAGGTAAGTTGGATTCACTGCTGAGCCCAGATTTACCTTACCTTACTTTAAGTATTTAAAAATGAGCACAGCCACTTTCAGCTCCTATTACAGTCAGTGGAAAAAGATCTTGGGATAGACTGTACTACCCTCTGGAGATTCTTATGTTTCCCAAGGGCTGCTGTGTTCAAAATTTAGAGCCTCAGTTAGGTAGGGTGAGTCTAGACTGATTTTCCCTTCACAAAGCTCCAAGATAAAAACACTCTCTGGTGGGCTATAAAGTTCCATCAGAGCTGCTTCTTCCCACTTTTCCAAATCCCATATTGATCTTTCGTGTGCTTTTAAGTGTTACTAACCTTCTGAGCCTGCATCTTCATTTGACATAAGACCAAATAAAATACTCCACAGGGGTAGGCAGGCAAGGCAGAAGAAGTCAACCTTTATAAATGCCCTGAAATATTTAAGGTCCCCAAAGGAGAAAATGCAAGCACAGTGCAAAGACTGAAAAAAAATTCACTCTCCATTCCCTAAAGTCATTAGAGGATTCATCAATGGCTTTATATATTACTAAAATCAGAAAACTTTGTTGTGAAGAACTTTACTGCAGATAACACCTGAGAAATTATATCCATGGTTATGGTCACAAAACTCTGGCACTGGATAGTGTGAAAGGATTTATTGGGATAATTTAGAGAAAGAAGATACATCCATGGGGAGGAAATTGAACACCAACTGGAGAGAATTCAGATGATACGGATATATAGTAAAAAAAACCAGCTTTTCATGTTTGACCCAAGATAGACAGGAGTGGAAACTTGCTAATTCTTCAGTTAATGAGTTTTGTTCCTCCAAGTCGGGTGAATTCCAGGTATGACCAATTCCATGTTGGATCCATAACAACAGAATTCGGTTTCTGATCTTTGATCTTACTAAGAAGTGGCACCAAATAGTCTGTGCTTTAAAACATAAACAGGATGTATTATGCTATCCTGGCAGTCAGGCACTCCTCTTCCATGATCAACAACATCTATCAAGTGTCCATGGGATAAAAACCATCAATATTTCTCTTGCATCAGGAGCTGAGGAACAGGAAAGGAAGGATCACTTCACTTTAGTCAGCTTCTTACATGAGGTGAATGTTTCTGCCTTTCTCCAGCTACTCATTTCACTGAGGTTTGCCCCCTTCTGAAGGGCAGTGGCAGTTTCCAAAGACTAAGAACAGCAGACAAAGCACTGAGAAATCAAATTGCACATGACATCCTAATGTTGTTATTCTTCACAACTAGTTAATTAATCATTGTCTGTACATGAGCTGTGTTCTTTCTGCTTAGTGATGAGCAGTGTGTGGGGGGTCTTTGCTTCCTTTTTCCTGGTGTGGGGAAATAAAAGTTTGTAACTGAATCAGAAAGTTCATTGTTCTTTCAGCTGTGGCAAAAAAATAGCTGTGAGGTGGTCCCAAAAGGCAGAACACTTGCCTGGCACCTCTGGGATCCTCACCCTCATTTCCAGCCATTAAGGCATCAAAAGTGTGGTGGTATTTCAGGGGAAGAATGTGAAGATGATGCCAGGCAATACAGGTTATAAAAAAAAAGAAGAAATACACATGTTAAAAAATAAAAGAGGGAGGATAGAGGGAGGTGATGAGTTGGGAAGACAAACCAGTGAGGTCTGGAGTGATGAGGAGATTTGGAAAGATTCAAGAAGTCACTTTTTCCCCTTCCACAGCACTGAAACCTTTTCCCTCTTCAGTCTCCCATAGATTTCTCCCAAACTCATGATAATATAAATAGGGGTTTGATCTGTGCAAGCAAGAACACAGATGCTCATTTTGGAGCAGAGCTTTCTCCTTACATGTGGCCAAGAGAGGCAATTCTGGCACTGCCTTCTGAGCTCATTAATTCCCTACTTGATCAGGAGTAAAGGCTTGCATTGTTTGGATTGGACTCAGACTATGTTGATAGTAAAGGATTTAAGGATTGTATTTAATCTCCCAGTAAAACACTTTATAACTAAAGGGACAAACTACTATAGAGAAGTACTGAGAAATACACTGCTCTCCTGCTCTCAGCAGTCCCTCCCACATATTATTAAACACAGCTTTTCACAAAAAAACTCTGATATTTTTGCATTT
>VZTT01059496.1:0-11477 GCA_013400855.1 Buphagus erythrorhynchus | reverse complement strand
CTCCCAGCCAGAAATATTTTAAAAAGTTTTGTTGTCTCCTGAGGAAGCAGTGAGGGTGTAAATCTCCTGCTCCATGCAAATGTATGGAATTTCAGTATATCTGTGCTACCTACAGAAAAATTATGTCAGGAGACTGGGGACCCTAGAGAGCTACAGGTGATGCAGGGAGGCAGAGGGGCACTGGGAACAAGCTGTGAATGCTGCAGTTATTTGATGAAAATAATTAGGATGTTCTGAAAAAATGAAGCTGCTCCATAAAAGCAGGACAGAAACCAAGTGAGAGTGTGGAGGAGCACACGAATGTCCCCAAAGGCTCAGCCTTCCTAGGGCTGTTTAAGGGTAGGGTGTGTGGCAATGGGCTGAAGGGTTGTCCCTGGAAACATGGGATATTCCTGCCCTCCAGTGGAAGTATGGGAAAGTGCTGGATAAGGGACGGGAACCTTCAAAGGGATGCTAAGAAACTCTCAGGAAGCTCCTTGCTTTTGATCCTCTGTCCTCTGAGCTGCCCCTGATGTTGTGTACCAGAGCTCTTGGTCCCCTCTGCGTTCCCCACCCCAGACCTGTTGCTGTGCCTGTATCCCATTGGATTTTCCAGAGCTGGGGCAAAATTCCAGAGTTGGGAACATGGCTTGGAGGCTTTTTGGGGGAGCACTCATCTGTGCAAGTTCAGCTGCTGGGATGGCACAAGCCCTTCTCCAAACCAAGCTGAATACATAGGAGTGTGTTTTAGGAAATATTGTGCTCCATCAGAAAAGCAGGAATGATGTTGAACTGCTGGGATGTGCAGGATTTGGTGCCTGGATTCCCCAAATGAGCCAGCTTGCATCCCTTTCCCAGCCAAGGAGTTACCTGTAGTAAAAAAAAAAAGAAAGTTCAAGTGATTTTTGGTTCCTTGTTTTTCTAGTCCCTTCCTGGTTAGCACAGAATAATATTCCAATGTTGTCAGAGCACTTGGGAGTTTCTCCTGCAGTGAATTTTGGCACAGCAGCAGCTGAGCAGCAAGAACTCTGTTTTTGCCTGGCTGCCATGTGTCAAATAAATAAATGCCTTATAAGAACTTGCTTTTATCTGGTCAAGACAAGCTGTAAGATTGAGCAGCTCCTGTCTCACCATGTCAGACACAAACAGATTCCAGGGCAGGCTGGGAAACACAGCTCTGGGATTTAAGGCTCTTAGACACTACAAGGAGGGGTCTTGAGCTTCCCAGTTTATCCCAGTTCTGTGAAGATCTGTTGGAAGTGCCTCAGTGCATCCAGCTGGGTCCTGTCTCTGCCCATGCCCTGCAGCAGGTGTCTAGAGCTGGGAGAAGAGCAAAGAGGTGATTATTGATTTATTAATTGGGAGCCTCTGGTCTCCAGCGATTTGGGACTAGGGCACTTCCTGCTGTCAATAGATTTGAGCATTCCTTGGTGGGTTTCTCTTCCCTGAATCTGCACAGCTGCTTTCCATGGCAAACCCTGACCTTTTCAACTTTGATCATCTCCTGCCAGAGTTGTCTTTTCCCCTAGCACAGAATCCAGTCCAGATCCGTGCTCCTCACCATCCCTTTCCAGTACCTTTTCCAACCTTACTCCTTAGCTTTTGAGGTGAGGGCAGTAAAGGTGGATGAATGACCATCACCACCTGCTTATGCAGGATTTTTTTCCTCCCACTTCATTCCTACAGGATTTCAAGTGTAGGTATTACTTTGTCCCTCAGTGTGTAATTCCTTGTTCAGTTTTTCACCTTGAGCTTTTGTTTGCTGGCTGTGGTGATATCATATCCTTAACCAGTGCTGTCATTTTACTTCTTCTCCTAGTTTTTCCAGTTCATCCCTAAAGATATTCAACAGGAAGGATTTGAGCACTGCTGGCCTCCCTCCATTAGGAAAAATGAGCCATGCATTTCCTATTTTGAACTTTTTTTTGTTTTAATCAATGCACAGACCCTTCTTCTTATATCCTTTCTGTAAGAGCCTTTCAAACCTTGTCAGATGCTGTTAGGAAATCCAAGCCAACTGTATCCAGCAGATCTCTCCTCCCCACGTGCCTGGGGAGTCCTTCAAAGAGCTCCAGTAGGCTTGGGAAGCGCCTTGGCTCTTCCCCAAAGAACTCAAATTTATCCATGTGTCAAGTGCTTCTGTTAGGACAGATGTTGGGTTTAGGGGACCAAAGGGCTCTGGATCCCATCAAAAAGCCACTTCCATCCTGGAGGTCACACAGAAGTGCTGGGGGAGGCCCATCTGGTCCCTTGGTCGACCTGGGTCCTCTCCTGGCACTTCAATGGGGTTCCCCTGGAGCTTCCCTGGGAAGGAAGATGTGCTGGGAGGGTCTCCCCACGTTGAGCCCAGGGGTAAAAAGTGCACTGAGCTTCTCTCACATGGCTTTGTTCTCCTCGGTGGGCTCTTTCCAGAGGGTCTCTGGAGGGTCTCTACAGCCCATGGTCAGGCTCATGTTGCTGCTGCTGTGGTCAGGAAGGGTTTTTTATTTGGTTTGAAGCCTTTTGAAGTTGTTATTTGCCTTTTTTTATTCTGTCTTATGGTGTTTTTCCTTTCAACTGGACATGATCTGGTTCTTTTTTCTTTCCTCTTTCTTGATTTGTTTGAAATAACTTCATATTTGAAGGGCACTCTTGCTTTTAATATCCTAGCTCCTGCTGCCACTCAGCCACTCCAAATTCCTGCTGGCCTCTCCTAGATCCATGCTGGGTGTGTTTGCTGTGTCCAGATCCCCATGTGCTGAGATTTAATTCTCATCAGCTCTTTCAGCTGCTCTTCTAATTCCCCTTTGTGACTTTTTAAGTGGTGCTTTCATATGAAATCTCTCTCTAGCAGTATCAGATCATAGCACATCATGTTTTTTCTCTTACAAGGAGGCTCTTCCAAAGGTAGGACTTGGAATTTGGCCTGGCTTATCTTTTCTTATCTATCATGGGGTTGTGGTGGCCCAATCCCTGGAAGTGTCCAAGGCCAGGTTGGACTGGACTTGGAGCAAGTGGAAGTCCTGCTCATTGAGCAGCTCCTGAGCATTGCTCCTGAGTCCCTGCTCATTGCATGATGATTTTAAGGTCCCTTACAACCCAAACCAGATCACAGCCACCCTTGCTCATCCTTTGGGTGGGCAGAAATCTCATCCAATACTCTCTTTCCTTGTTTGCACTGGAATTTCCATATACAGTTGGTCTTGATAATTTGTTTTGCTAACCTGATTTAGCACAATAAATTACTCTTTTTTTTTAGGACAGGCTGTTTGGTGTACCCTTCCTGTCTCCAGCATTTTCTGGGGGTGTAATTCTGTCATCCCAGAGATGGCCCTGCCATCCCCCTGTGCCAAAATAACCTCCCTGAGAGCTGAGACCTCCTAATTCTCCTGTTCTTCACCCTTAGACCTTTCTTGGATGTTTGTGCATGCACAGGTGCTTTGGTTCTCCTGCTTCTTCAGATTTTCTCCAACAGGACCTTTCATTCTTCTGCCTTTTCCTGACTTTTGCCAGATAAAAGTTATTTGTCTGGAGGTGTTAAACTCTTCCTGCCTCTGCAGAGTCTATCCCATGTGGAACCAAAAAGACCTGCATGGCCCAAGCCGTTGATTTTGCTTTCCAAAGCAATGATCCCACAAAAAGCAAAATCTCAGCAGGTAACTCAAATTAGAAGTGGGTTTGGAGCAGGGAGGTCCCAGGATGGGGTTGGGTATGTGGAACCTGGGTTCAGTGAGCTCTTCCCACATTTCCATCTGTCTGTCAGAGCAAACAAAGGGAGCACCAAACCCCTCTTTGTGTGCACACGTGCTTGCTTTGAGAGGGAAAATCTGCTTCCTGCCTACTCCTGCTTTTCCAGTAGGATTTTATATGATATTCCCCTCCTTCCTACCTTCCTCTTACATGTCACCTCTTTTTTCCCAAGTAAATTAGGATGGAAAATGCGAGATGGAGCAGCTTCCACCAGCAGTGCCAGCATGACTGGAGTGTTCTGGCACTGGCCAGAGGGATAAATCTTTGAGGGTTTTGCAGGGATGCTTTGGGAAGTTTAGTCCTGAGACTCCTGGGCAATTAGAGCTCTCCCTGATGATCTCTGGGAATTGGGGGGGAGCCTCTGGAGTAAGAAGACATCATTCACCCACCTACTACAGCAATGTCTCCAGATCCTGTCACACATTAATCCTCTTTGAGCAAGGGAAATGCAGGTCCTGCACCTGGGCAGGAACAACCCCAGGCACCAGCACAGGCTGGGGAGACCTGGAGCAGCTCTGTGGGGAAGGATCTGGGGAGCCAGCAGAGTGTCNCCTCTGCAGTGCTGTGTCCAGCTCTGGATCCTCAGCACAGCAGGGCCAGGGAGCTCCTGGAGCGGGGCCAGCGGAGGCTGCGGCGCTGAGGAAGGGCCTGGAGCATCTCGGTGCCCAGGAAAGGCTGAGGGAGCTGGGGCTGTTGAGGCTGGAGAGGAGCCCCAGCTGAGAGGGGCCCTCAGCCCTGGGTGTCCCTGTGTGCAGGGAGGGCTCCGAGCAGGGCCCAGGCTCTGCTCCGGGGGCCCAGCAATGGCACCAGAGCCACGGGCAGGGACTGAGCCCAGCAATTCCCCCTGCACAGGAGGCACAACTTCTTCCCTGGCCAGTGCCCAGCCCTGAACAGATTGCCCCCAGAGGCTCTGGGCTCTCCTCCCTGGGGCTGTTGCAGAGCTGTGTGCACACAATGCTGTGCCCTGTGCTCTGGGATGGCCCTGCTGGAGCAGGGAGCTGCCACCAGGTGCCCACTGAGCTCCCTTCAGCCTCAGCCAAACTGGGATCCTGTGATTTGGAAGAGCCTGCAGAAACAGAGGAGGGAATGCTCTGGGGAGACCTCAGAGTCCCTTCCAGAGCCTAAAGGGGCTCCAAGGGAGCTGGAGAGGGACTTGGGACGAGGGATGGAGGGACAGGATACAGGGAATGGCTTCCCACTGCCAGAGGGCAGGGATAGATGGGATATTGGGAAGGAATTGTTCCCTGGCAGGGTGGGCAGGCCCTGGCACAGGGTGCCCAGAGAAGCTGTGGCTGCCCCTGGATTCCTGGAAGTGTCCAAGGCCAGGGTGGACTTTGGGGCTTGGAGCAGCCTGGAAGGTCTCTCTGCCCATGGCAGGGGTTGGACTGGATGGAATTTGAAATCCCTTCCATCCCAAACCATTCTGTGATTCCATGAAATGCCCCTCAACAGCCCTTGGAGAAGGAGCACAAGTTCTCTCAAGGTAGAGCTGTGCCTTTTAGCAGCTTCCAAGCTGGAATCCCTCTTGCAAGGAATTTTCTCCCAGTGGATTTGGACCACTGGAAAAAAGAACCGAGGGCAAAACATTGACAGAGTTGTCTGAAACCCCTGGGACTTGAACAAATGCACAGTAAGTGGTGAACACAGCGAGTTGGACAAATAAATGTGTCTGACATCATCAATTTATTGATCTGTTCCCCACATTCCTTAAAAAATTTAAGAGGAGAAAGCTGCAACCAAGTCCTTTTAACATGAGCATCACTGTTGCCATGGTGACCTTTCCCATGCAGGTCCTGCCTGGAGACTGGAGGCAAAAGGGCTCCTTGGAGTTGCCATGCTCAGCTGAACTGCTTTGGGGGTGCTAATTAGCACTTTGCAATTAGCTGGGGAGATTTCCTAGAGCACAACTGAGATTTGAGCAATTTCAAGCTCTAATTAGGCTGAGCTTTCCTTGAGATCATGTCTGGCTTTCCAAGGGTGGAACTGAGGCTCTTTCCCAATGAATCCCAACAACTTTCCCTAAAACACCTTTGGTGGTGTTCAATGGTACCTTGGAATCCAGTTTGGTAGCTGGGATTTATTGCCCTTGCAGAGTTGATTTGGAATTTTAATGCAAAATTCTTGTTTTCCTGAGTATTCAGAGCAGCCTGGGTTCCCCTTGGTGTTTTCCAAAAGAAAAAAATCCCCAAGGGATCTGAAGGTATTGACTCTGAATTCAGTCAGAAAAGTGAAAGGAAAAACCCTTCTTTTCCAAAGAGATTTTATTGTCTATAGACCAAACTGTTGAATCCGAAGGTAGTGAGGAGAAAAGAGGGAATTCAGAGAATTGTCTCCTTCCTGACCAAAACACTCCTTTTTTTCCCCTTCTAAATTATTCAAGGGCATTAAAGATCACTGTGGGAGGTTTATTTCCCACTGTCTTAGTGTTATTCCTTTAGGAGTTGGGGGGTGAGTGCTCCCTTAGAAATGCTGCTGAATCTGGGGGTTTAAACCAAAATTTGCCCTAGCAATCCATGATTTGAGTACCAATTTATTTGGCTTTTGATAAATAACATTTTACTGCTCTTCCATTTTATATCAAATGTTCTGTTCACTGTCAAGGTCTGAGTGCAGCATTTGAGGTGCATGAGAGGTCTTCTGCTTTTCTTCAGGACTTTGTTCACTGGGCCAGGATAGAATGTGATGAGGAATTTCTTTGGCCTCCAGCTAAAATAATCCAGAGTTAAAACAAGAGACCAGGAAAAAGGGAGGGAAAAGAGAAGGAACAACCCCCATCCTTAAGCAATATCCTTTAATACTGCACAGAACAGGAAACTCCACCAGAGGAAGGAATACTCCACATCCTCCCTCCGCCCCTTTTAATTAAAATGGATTAAAATCTGGGGGGTTTAATCAGACTATTCTGTAGGGTGTCTTGTTTGAACTATTTCAGGACATTTTGGCATCAGGAGGAATACAATGTTGTTTTACCCAGAGCTGAATCCAGCACTTCCCAGAGAAGGAGGTGGGGAGGGTCCTGTTGGAAGTGTGGAGCTGTTTCCTTAGGAGTTCAGGATGAACATGTGCATCTGGAAGACAAATACACAGTTCCATGGTGACCTCCCTGTGACTTCCAGAGAAAATCAGGGACTGTGTTCCCTAAAAGCCCTCCTTGTGCTCTCCTGAGAGCACTTGGGCTCAGATCTCCACAGAGTTACCATCAGTTGGCATTTTCTATCCTGGTTTTTTTGGCTCTTCCACCAAAATTGTGGCTTCTTCTGGCCCATCAGCATCTTGTGGATGTGTAATGGACAATTCCACAACGTGGGTGCTGGAACTGGGGAGCAGAGGGTTGGAATTTTGGGAGCTCAGACTCCTGGGGGCTGTTGTGAGTTTTAAAGGGAGTGGTGCACTTCTCTGTGTTACAAGAGGACAGGATCCCACAGGAATATCTGGGGAAAAAAGGGTGACATTTGCATTTGAAGGGGTTTTCTCTCAGATGAGGTCCCACTGTGGGGTGGGAGGCACTGAACCCAGCAGCACAAGGTGTTTAATGAGCTATCACCAATCTCTTGGCATGTTTAGGGCTTCAACAAAACTCACTTCAGAAAATCCAGACTTTTCAAAGAGCCTGAACGAGGAGAAGCACTTTCTGAGCTGCTTTGGCTGCATTTCAGTGTGTTCATTTACAATTCTGGGTGAGATCTGTGCAACATCCAAGTCTTCAAAACCCCATAATTCCAACAAATCTCTTTGTTTAACTAGTGAACCAACCTGTGATGAGCTCAGCTTGCTGCAACAGCACAGTATTGTGTTTGTGGTGCTGAGCTCTCACTGAAAAGTGATTTGCTTTTTAAAAAAGGGGAGATAACAAATGAACCTGTGAGGTTTTTAACCCTGTATTTTTAATTTCAGATCTCCTTGCTCTTCCAGAGGAAGTTAGAGATGCCATGGCTTTAATGTCTGGTTTAGCTGCCACTCAAAGCTCCCTTTCTGTAAGGAAATCTGAAGCATGGGGTGTGCAATTTTCTCCTGATGTGAAAGGCTGTGAGTTCAGGTGCTGGGGCATCCAAGAGAAGTTCCCAGCCCTGAAAACATGGACTTGAAAAGAAATCCAGCCTTTCTTTTCCATGCAATGATCCCAGCAGCTGCAGCTTCAAACCCAGCAGCACCACCACCATATGGCTTTTAAAAATCCCAAGGAAAAGGCTATTGGTTTGGATTTTTGAAGGTGTCAGATGTGGAAGGCAGTGAGAAGAGCAGCTAAATCAGGAGTTAAAGCCACCTCAGAAGGATAGTCTGGAAGGAGGACACCTGACCTAAGGAATACCTGAGTTATCACTCCCATCTGTTTGCCTTGGATCCATCCACAGATCCATCCTTCCACTTTTTCGGTGTGGTTTGCAATTTAAAAAAAAAAATTGAGAGTAGAAGGTGAGTTGGATGTTCTCCTTCTTGGTCTTCCTTGGGGCAGGGCAGCAACTCCTCATCTGGAGGTAAATCCTCGAGGATCAGTGAGTGGCACCGTAGCATCCATCCCTCCCTGGACTGTTAGGGTAGCTAATCCCAGGCAGGAATTATTGATGGAGATATCCTGGAATAATATTGGGATTTGAATTTGTGAGCGAGCTCATAAATGTGACAGAACTGGGAATGAACTCAGCTGTTCTGTAATGTTTGTGATGGACAGGAAAACAGGCAAAGAGCTGGGCTTTTTCTTGGAATGTCAGCTTTTCCTGAAAGGATCTTTGGGAAATTCCCAGGTGCATTTGTGCATCATGAGGGAGATGGACACGTGGTATGCAGAGGAAGGAGCACAGAGACCTTTCCCATGCATCCAGGACATTGTTATTCCCTGCTCTCACTGCCTGCTCTGCCCGAGGGGCATTTTGGGACAAACACCCCTTTCCAGCTAATCCATGGAGACCTGTGAGTGCTCAGATCCTGGAGAAGTCTGGAGAGCATGTTTGGCCTTCCCCAACAAGGGTTGGTTCATGCCCTGGTTATTTTCTCCTGCTGCAGAAGTTTGTCAAGGAACATCCCCCAGAAGTCCTGACCCAATGGATTGGTACCTGCAGGCAGTGCTGGATAAGAAGGGTTTGCACCTGGGGTGGGACCTCTGAGAGGATGAGTGGCAACACACCACAAAGAAATAGGGATTTGCTCTCAGTGCCTCCCAGGAATTTGCTTTCAGGCATTGCCAGGCTCTGGATCCTGCTGGTTGTGTCAATGCCCTGTGGCTGTCCCTGCTCCCCTCTTGTCCCCTGCCTGAGCCCCCTCAAAAAGGGTGAAGCTGAAGCTCAGCATCTCATGGGGACACAACATGAGGTGTTTTTGTGTTCCCTTTCACCTATTCCTAGATTCCCCATTGCCCCAAATCCCTGGGAAAGATGTGATCCTGAGCTTTTTGGGGTCACTGGAGCTGGCAGGAAAGGGAAGCTGTGGCAGCCCTGCCACCATTTGCTGCATCTGCTCCTCCTTACATCACTTTCAGGGATGAAGCCTCCTGGTGATAGGAATTCCAGCCATGCCCCTGCCACTTCCCATTATTCACCTCCACACAGCACAAATCCAATCTAGGGAGCTTTACACTATTTCAGGGTACCAGGCAGGCAGGATCCCATGGAACAGACCAGACCCAGGTGGGTCATTTCATCCCAGTGAAAATATAGACAATCAGATGGAGAGTAAGAATAGTCACAGAACTGAAGATTTGGGGGAATTTTTGCTTTCTTTTACACAGATTTTTTTTTAAGTGCTCCATCAGCTGAAGCAGCATTTAATAAGAAATAAATTGTGGCTGCCCCATCTTGGAAGTGTTCAAGAAAGTGTTGGGAGCAACCTGGTCCAGTGGAAGGTGGTTGAAACAACATGAGCATGAAGGTCCTTTCCAAGCCAAACTATTCCATGGTTCCCTTTAGAATCTTGCTGTGTCTTAAAACCATAAGGAGAGGGCTTTTAGTGGGCACAGAAATAGGGTTTAGTTTTGGGATGTATTTCCCTCCTCACCCCACCTGTGGATCTCAGGCTCATTTCACCTGTGTCTCCTTGCAGGCTGGCTCTGATCATCACCATCCAGGTGCTGCAGCTCCACTTTTCCCAGTTTTTGCAGAGATTCCGTAATTTCCATCTTCAGAAATGCATTTCCCCGGTGACGGGTGAGGTAGTGATCAGGCTGACCAAAAAAAACAAATAAAAGGCTGCTTGTTAAACACAGCTGGTGTCTGTCAGTGGGGAGGGCTCCCAAATTCTGGGTTTATCCCCCCAAACTTTGCATTTGCTCGGATCAGGGTGGTTGGTTCCCATTTGGTTGCAATTCCTGGCTGTCTGGCAGCCTGCAGGTGGAGAGGAGCCAAGTTTTCTCTGGAGATGACAGTTTGCTAACAGATGTCTGATGTTTCCCAACACGGTTAGGATGGGAATCAGGAGCTGCTTCAGCAGAGCTGAGCAGTTGGGTAATTGCAAACCTTTGCTCCTCACATTTTCTCGTTTTATCAGCTGCCTGGGTAACACAATTATTTCATTATTTTTGTTGTTGTTCATAGTTTTAGGAGACAAAGCTTGGAATAAATTGCTCTCAGAGCAATCATCATCCTAGGAGGCAGTGGCTCATTTAAATACTGGGAAACTTCCATCAGTGTGAGGAGTCACAGGATTTCCTCTCCCCTTGGGCACAGCATTGCCCAGATATTTGGGCTGTAGCTCCTGCACTGCCATTTCAAAGGATTGGGGTATTGGAATAAATTGTTTCCTCCTGAGCCCCTGATTACTCTTGTACTCTTGTACTCTTGGTCTTGTATGTGATGCCTGTCCCTCCCCAAGAGGAGACTGAGGCAAGGCAGCTCCTCAGGAACAGGTATTTTATTTGGAGGCAGGAAAAGGAGTGGTGTTCCCAAGCCCCAGCTCTTGCAGAGGAAGTTTCAGGAGGTTTCTGCCACTCAGATTTGCAGGAAAGCTTGGAGAAGAGCTTGGAGGCTCTGAAGGATGCTCCTGCCTAACTCAGACCTGAACATCCTCTGTGCTGCTCTCTGAGGTTCCACTCTGTTGTCAGCTTCAGGAGTGGGCTGTGAGCTCTGCCAAGGTTGGACTAGTGTCAGTGGGTGACAAAAACCTGCATCAACAAGCAAGAAGTCCCATTAGGAGCACACTGGGAGTTGATTCCTGGTGTCCTACCAGCTCCTGTGAAAAGCTCAGCCTTCATTTTAAAAGCTCTGTATTAAAGAGCAGACTGTTCATTGCTTTCAGATCACACGTTCCCTGTACCTTTTCTTTTTGTGCACTTCCAGCTATGATTTTCCAGGAATTTTGACCTGGGATGAGCAGCACAATTACCAAAATATCCAGGGAAAGGCTCTTTCTTAATTACAGCCATTTCGACTGGAAACCAGCAAGCCCAGAAATCCCAGTGCAGGAAGTTCAGGCCTCGTGTCTGCACAGCTCCAGAGTGGCACTGAATGTTCCCGTGATGCCACTTGTGCCTCCAAGGTGTCTTCCCAGCACTCCTCTCATCAATTAATTCAGGAATTTGAACTCTTCCAGAGGTCAGAGAAGCATTTGATTATTTGGTAAGTCTCCAAGCACTGGCATAATGCTGGCATTTACAATAAAATTGCCTTTCTGATTAAAGAGGAATGGCATGAGGTTATGCTATCTCCAAAGTGGAGAAAAGCCCCCTGTCCTGGCACAGGTGGATTTGTCCCACAAAGGGATGAGTTATTCCCACCTTATCCTGCACAAGTGGGGTCAAACTGTTCTATGGAATTGCTTCCCTGAACAGATTGCCCCCAGAG
>VZTT01059495.1:14123-27539 GCA_013400855.1 Buphagus erythrorhynchus | reverse complement strand
AAAAAAAAAGATATGATATAACAGTTCAGCTAGAAATGCATTTCAATGTGCTGCTAAATGACTTTATCACAGTTTTAGAAAAATACATACAGATATTTTTTAAAGCAATTTCACTAGAGCTTGCAATTTGCTACACAATACCAACTCTGATGTAATGACACATTCAGCTGCTAAATAATATAAATTCTATTCTTTCATCTCAGTCCTAGTTTTCTTCAAGTCTAACCTTTGCCAGAGATGAATACTACTATTAAGAAAATTGGGTCCACAGAAGGAATCCAATCATGACATAATAAACTATGAAAATAGAAACTGAGTATTTAAGACTAAATTCCCTTGTTATTTTGAAGAAGTCTCCTTAATGCATAGAGCAGCACTTCCTGTTTCAGATGCATTCTGCCTCACTGAGGTACAATACACCAGGTGCTAAATGCTGTGGATAAGTGGTCACTTGGCTCTGAACCCCCTAAAGCAGCTCTGTGGATCTGATCTCTTATGCTGAGGCTGTACAAACTGTTTATTTAAGTTTTCCACAGTAACTGATTTCTCTGCAGCCCCCAACCATGCTTTGTTATCAAATGTAACGATTATCTTATTTTCTTGAGCTTTTCAGATTACAGGAACGACTTTTGTTTTTTTCAGCTTGACAGGAAAATTTCCTCATTTACTTTACTTACAGCCCTACAATCCTGGAAATGCACAAACTCAGAGTCAAAAATACGTGTGAATGTCATATTTTAGATACTGATGAGCAGTCTGGAGACAAATATGAAACGAGCTGTGCTTTTCCTCTGGAGACTGTAGAAAGCTATAGCCTAAAGCAGACTTTTCACTGACTTTAGCTTCCATGATCTCAAAAGATAGATCCTTTGCTATACATAAAATTGTTAAGAAAAACATTTTAGGATTAGTTACAGAAAAACAGCCAAATGCTGAAATGCTAAACTGGAAGTGTGTGATTTAGTGCCATCATCATCAAAGCTATCAGCCACGAAGCGTGGAGGATGGAGAGGAGTGAGTGAACTAACAAGCGCCTCATCAAAATTAAATATATTGCAGTTCTTAGCTAGACTGATGCCTAAAAAAAAAACCAAAGGTCTGAGTGCCAAGTATAAAACACATTGTACAGCATTTGACCACTACATCAGGTATTCTACACTACAGAATTAAAAGTCCACTCAGAACAGAGCTGCTTGTCCTTCTCTGCCCAGCCTTACACACCCTTGCTCTTAATTTATTTATTCTTTCTTTGATCCCTTCAAGAGTCATATTGCAAAGCCAATTCCTATTGGAAAATCCTTCTGGAGCTGACGATGTTTTTCACTCTCCCATTATTGCTTAAAAAAATAAAAAAAGAAAGAAAAAAGTAATTAAATTTGATTGTTTCAAGTCATTCCAGCAGCTCATCGAGCCTGGTGGCCCTTTCCATCACTTTACTGAGAGCATAAAGAACATGCACAGCCTTAGGCCTGAGCTCTGCTCTCAGAGCAGCTGCCTGGAAGACAACTCCAAGCCTGGTGCCTCCCCTCAGCTGGGGACCAGAACGGTTTCACCTGCAGACAATGAAGGAAATATTTACTCTTCCTAACCCCCACATTCATCTTCAGGATCTTCTTTTGATAATAAAAGGAAATTTATTCTCTGAAAGACTGATGTTTAATAACAAGAATTTACAGTGGGGTTGATCTCAAACCATTTCATTATTTTGAAACAAAAATGAAACAATTTTAATAGCACTTCATATAATGTGTGTAATGAGGCAGGGAATGCTGTAAGAAATCTGCAGCTCCCTCATTCCTGCAGGTACATAGAACTGGTAGCACAGCAGCCATTTTTGTTGCAAGAAACAGTCTGGCTTTCAAAAATTAATATATTCTTTTCAAGCTTCATGTTTTTCCAAAATGATAGTTAAAAGTGCCACTGTATTTGAAGCAAGTAGAAAGTAATTCTAGTCAGCGTGGCCAAGTGAGCAACAGCTGAAAATTTTAACTGGATACCCAGGTCCTACATCCCCACCAAAAACACAGCTGAGCACCTATCTTGTAAAAGGAACATATATTTTCCAAAAACAAACATGCATTTTTCTGCAGTCACATTTTGAGAGGCTGGATAGGACTTTTGGAAGCTTTTCAATCCTATAACTCCTAACAACATATCAAACATACAAACAAACAAATTAAAACCTAGACAAGAACATTGGCTGCCATAAGCAGCCAGCCAGCAAATCCCCTCTCAATAAAAGTGCACATTCACATACTCTGGGAATGCTCTGCTATGCTAATCATCTTGGTTTAGAATGAATGTGTCAGGAGCAAGCCAGGCCAAAGCAAATTAGGCCCTTTTTTATTTTTTTTTTTTTCTTCTTTTCTGACAACCAACTTTAATCCTGCTTTAAGACTCAGAGTTGAAAGGATCTACTACTGTTTTCACTATTTCAGAAGCTGGAACACATGAATGTTTTGGCCAAGTATTAAGACTTACTGGCAAACCCTGCCTACTTTTGCTTTGCAGACTGGTGAACCAATGCACCAAAAGGCAAACAAGAATTATGGAGTTGGTAAGTTTTACAGAATTCAGCTTCTTTGTATTTTATTACATCAAGAAATTTCAGCAGTTTGAAGCATTCACAGTTCACAGAGGGAGAATGCACAGTGACTCAAGTTCATTACTCTTCACACAGACACACTGCTCACCACACACTGTGACAATCCAGGGAGCTGACATCTGCTTGGCTTGCACAGGAGCAGGGAGAGTGCCTGAGGCTCTGCAGATGCCACCAGCCAGATGCCAGCATGGTACATGGCAGCTTGGGGCAGCCAGAGCCCCAAAGCCACAGACACCTGCACTTCAGCACTCAGCTTCCAACACAAAGCCTTGGCCACGCAAAAAGGACCTCAGAAGCTCGAGGAAAAGTGGTTCCACTCAAGATTTTAAGGCTTCCAGGTGTGCCCTGGAGAACCAGAAGCTCAGCCCCAGCTGGGTGCAGCTGGCAGCCCCAAGGATGGGAATCACCCAGCCCTGTCCAGCCTGGCTGGGAGCATCAGTGCTGGGCACTAAGAGCCTGCTTGGGAGTTTGAACTATGCCTTTGATTCAGCAAAAGTTTGTCAAACAAAACATCTTAAACTGACTCAGATTCAAAAAAAAAAAGCCAACAGCAACAAAACCCAAAAATGCAAAGCCTTAATTACTGACCAACCCTTGACTGGATGACACAGGCTGAGCTATTTAGGGAATCTCTGTGTCTTTCTCGTAACAATTTTCTCAGGAACAGTACAGAGGAGCATGTATTGAAACAACCTCTGGCAAAGCCAGGGGTCAAAATAAAGGTATTTGCAGGAACAAAAAATATGTTTTGCTTCTTTACATTTACAGTTTGATTTATTTACATTTAATTTTATGTTTGACATATGTTCAGACTTTTCATTAAGAAGAAAAAGAAAATGTACAACATCGGGGGTCTCTTACCTGGCTTCAAGATCAGTTACTCCCAAATGCACCTACAGTAAATTAGCAGATTAAGCATCGATGGGTTTAATGCAACCACAAATCAGGTTCCTTTGGCATGCTGTTGTTTTTAAAGTTCTGAAAAACTTTCAGGATGAAGCAGACAGTAAATAGAAGGTTCTCCTTAGGACTTTAGAACTTATTTGGTAATTTTATTGGACAAGTAAAAGACACTTTACCCGAACGAGTTTTTGTTAGGTGAGTTTTCAAAGGTCTGCTGCAAATAACAGCAGAAAGTTATTCAAAAATCCCAACAAATAAGTTACACAATGTCTTCTGACAGAAAGTATCAGGTAAACAAATAGTGAGATTGGTACTGTCTCTTCTTGTTCCTTAACTTGCTGTTTCAGTGATGTTACACAACCATAGAATTTAGTTCAATTCATGTTGTAAATTACTTACACCTATCATGTTTTCTGGGCTTAAAATCATACAGCTACTTATTTCAGGTCCTATTTGAACAGTATTGAGCTGGTTGGGATTTTTTTTTTATAGAATAGGCCTTATGTACAAAATACTGACTTGACAAAACCAGATTATTTAATGGAGATAAACTGATGTTATTGAACTTTTATTGACATTGCTACTCCTATCTGGGCTGATGGCAGCAAAGGCCATCTCTTCCCAACAGTCTCTTCCAGAGACTTCTTCCATGAAGCAACAGTCATGTCACCATCCTCAGGGTTTGCAGGTTCCCTGGAAGGCAGGTTTGAGTTAGGCACCCACAAGAGGCCCCACCTACTGCAAGGATTCTCCAGGTAAACCTGTCTTTGGGGGTCTGTGAGTTGTGTACTGGAGTTTTCAATTATGGATCTCACAGAGACATTCCTCAAGATTAGGATTAACTTCATCCATCCATTTTTCTTTCTGGACCTCAAATCAAACAAAAATCCCTAAATCACAAAGAACTATTTTAAACCCTATTAAAACAAAATTGAAAAATTCAATGCACCAGAGCTGGTACTAATAGCTGGAAGGAGCTCTGACAGCAGACTTGAATGGCTTCCTGAAGCTGGAACGAATCACAGTGGAACAGTTTAAAATGTGCTGTCTGTGCCTTCTCCATGCCTCCATGCATAGTTTGTTCATGTCCCCCTGAAGGAAGCTTATCACACTGAAGATAAAGCCAGCACTGCCTGCCTGTTTTTATCTTTCTTTTGCATAAGTTGTTTCTCTTGTTCTTGAGGAAAAGAATGACAAACCTGAAATTTGCCAGTATAAATGGCAATGTTCTCTCTTTGTATCATTTTGGTATTCTGTTAGAGTTAAGAGCTTGGCCTCATTTCTAGAACCTTTCATATTTTTCACAAGAGCCGTGTATACCTTCATTCACTACTAGTCAAGATTTGTGAAGAAAACAGTCTGCATATGTTACCTTGAAAAAAAAAGGTACTATGCTATTGAATCTGATATACTCTTTATTTAATACAAACACTATAAAATGAGAAAAGACATGATTACAGCAATTTCTCTACCTGGGTTTTACACTTTAAAATACAAAGAGTAGTAACATGCAGCCTTGCATTTAAGCATCATCCCACTGTACTAAGTACCACTTTTCCTGATTTCAATATTCAAAGAAATACCTTCACCTAATTTATTTTACTTTTTCTTGCTGCCTTCATATCTTTTCCCCGGCAGATCTGGCTTAAAAGAGCCGTAAGAAATAAAACAGCCATTGCTCACTGGTAGATGTGTAAAGTTTTTAATGAGCCTTGGTGATGGCTGGGGTCTCTTCTTGCAGAATGAAACTCGTTCAAGACTGGCCCCCCATAGTAAATGGATACTCTACGTACTTGCTATTCTTTCAAACAATGACATTGATGAGATTATATTAGGAATTAAGCCTGTTCCAGAGAGAACCAGTAGCCAGTGGAGTGTTCCCAGAAAGCAGTGGGTACTCAGAAGACAGAGATGACAAATTTAAGGAAGAGTTAAAAGCAAAAATCTCAAGTGTTGAAGTGAAAGTGTACCAGGTGTCATCCCAGTGAAATGGAAAACATGTATTTCCAAGGGAAGAGTCAAGCCTCTATTTCATACTGACAGTAAGAAGACGTTATAAAATAAGCATGGAGGAAACAACATTCCAGAAGGAACTTGTCAGCTGGATGTAGGGAAGGTTGAAAGATGTTGTATAGTGTATGTTTTCCAAGAACACCTCCTGACAGGAGAAATGCCCTGGATCTTGCATGGATCCCACTAGGTCCAGCTGGCAGCCAATTCTGGAAAGAGAATAAAGGGCCTGGGGGCCCAGGGTCCTCAGGGTTATCAGTTCTGCAAGATGAACATATCTTTTTATTTTTTAAGTTTCTCTGTGTTTTAAAGGAAGAAATTACTTGGAACAGCTGACACAGATTCTGAGGGCCTAGAAGGCCAGAAAATCTCTAGTGAGTTTGATTGAGGTGAAGCAGCTGCTGCAGGTGACTTTTGAGATCCAGCAGCAGCAGTCAGAGAACATCAAATGCAACTACTTGAGCAAGTCTACTCAGAAAGCAGCAAGGTCTATGTCTCAACAGATATAATATGTCATTTAAATATGGATACTCTTAAACTGCCAGGACAACTCACTCTGCACAGTATCAGGGTCTCAGTACAAGTATTTTTCCGAGATGTTAGTTCTGGCTTTACTTATTCCTGGACTAAATATGATAAGGTTGTTTATTAAGGCCAGAAGAAGAAGCATATTAGAGAAGCACAGGGATTTCTTGCCTTTGAGCACTTCAATACATAAAAATGGTGTTTGAAAGTTCCACTTACAGTCTTAGCTAACAGATTATTGTGCTTATAGGCAATTCATTTTTTAATCTAAATTCTAAATGATTTTCAACTTTTAGACCTAATACATATGCTCAACAGCTGCACAGGTATGAAAACAGGCAAAGTACACAAAAGAAAAGAAGCAAACCAAATAATCCACACAAACATAAAATCCCAGTGTTCTTAAAAGTCATTGTGCTCTCCTGAATAAATAACACAGCTTCTAAACTCTGCCTGTTCTCATGAATTTTCATAAGAGAATTATTTTCTTTTTCATCGTTATTTTTCCACTAACATAAAAAGGAATCTCAGACACCAAACTATGTAAAAATAAAATGAAGTGCTTTGAATTTCAAAGGAGGAGGGGAGATAGCAGGAAGTTTGTAATTAAAGCTGAAATCTTATTCACCACTCCTCAGTTTGCAGGAATCTCCAGTCGTGGATTTCACATGCTGGATGAGATGCAAGAACTTGGCACCAAGCAATTAAAGGTGAAGTGTGCAGCAAATTTGGCACTTTTTTCGGCACTGGCCCTCCTTCTTTCCTTCTAGGACAGCTTATTGGTTTTTCCCCCATTACCAAAGAAGAATACATTTTAAAAGGATAAAGGAAGCTTTCCTCTGCCCAGGATCTGACTATCTGGGTATGAAAATAATGCATTGATCAGATCTGTCTCCTCCTGCTGGCAGAACTTGCCAAGATCTCCAAGGAAGCTAAATTGCTGCTGGTGTGTGAGATTAATCTGAGCTGTCAAGTTGTTTGGGAAGGAAAGCTGATCCTCCCTTACTATGCCCTGTTTCATGCAATTAGACATGTTCAAAATTATTTTCACCAAACCTGGCAGAGCAGTCATTTCCCACCATTTCTCTGCTCCAGCTCATATTTCTAGTGCCAGTGTTGAACCCTGCAAAACCATAGCTGTGCAACCACAGGTGCAGGTTACTTAGTAAGGCTAAAATTCAAGGCAGATTTCTTGCCAGCATTTAATAAAACTTTAAAGCTCCAGCATGACCAATGAATCTCCCAGAAGCTGAGGATAGAATAGCTTTAAAACCATCCTCAGTCTTGGCCAAATGCAGAGGTCTGTGAAGTTTAGCACCATCAAAGCTCTGATGTCTCATGTCTCCCCAGACATTGAGCAGTTTGGCAGAATGGAACTGATGGAACAAACAAATGGCTGAAAGAGGTGACAGACCCACCCTGGGGTCTTGCTCAGCTCCATGTCCTTCAGTTCAGTTTATAACTCAGCCTTATTTATTCCATCATGTGCAACACAACCCTTTAATTCTACATTCCAAAAGGCCCTACTGCCCAAAATGTGAGAGTTTGATAGTTTTTTTCCTTTTTTCTGAAGCAAACAAGTACAGAAATCTTATTGTCACTTTGTAACTACAAGGGAGAAAATCATCACCCTCCCCCCAAAGCATCCTCAGCCAGCTCAGCTATGTTCTGCTTCATTATGTTGCTTTTGCTTATCCTAAGGCAAATAACATGCAATCCTCAGAAAACAAAAAAACAAAACAAAACAAAACAAAAAAAAAACAAACAAACAAACAAAAAAACCAAAAACAAAAAACCCCCCAAANNNAAAAAAAAACCCCAAACCCAAAAACAATACATTTTGCTGGTAGGGATGAGAAAGGAAATTAATTTTAAAAATATAGTAAAAATTCTTGCCCTTAAGGCACTAAATCAAATGTTTCTGTTTAAAAATGACTGCACAGTGCTCCTGTTCTCTGAATACTTGGCGCCATGGTTCAAACAATCAGTTACAAGCTGTGCTAGCAAAATATTTGCCCCTTCTGACACATTTTGTTATGAGATAGGCTTATTAAATTCTCAAGAAAGCTACAGCAGATTAAGCTGCTGAGGATTTTTACAATTAGCATTGATTACCTAAGAATTCATGTGTGATTTCTGAATAGAATTGGCTTGTCAAACAACAGACAATTAAAAAAAAATCAATCCCAAAGCCACCTCCAGAGTGTAGTCAAAATCCACTATTCAAGGTAGGTTCGGGGAAATAATCAGAATGCAGCTTCCTATATCAGAATAAAATGAATGTTAGTGAAGCACATGCAAACTAAACCAGTTATAAATACTATAAGGAGCTGAGTAATTTTAAAATCCCATTCTTTTTAGCATCTAAATAGGCTAATGCCCCTGTTGCTTATTCAGCACTGCTGATTTATAGAGCTCAGTACTATGAATGTCTAAACATTCTGCTGAATTTCTCACCGTATTCATTGCTGTCTGTCTAGTTATTGGATGCTGGAGATGGAGCTCATAATATCTATCCATTCCCAGCTTCTCAGATGAGGCCATCAGAAGCATTAACCCATCTTATATCAGGCTGTGTCTTAATGAAAGGTGACTACAGCTTCAGGAAGGTCCCAACTGATGGACAGGATTTACATAATCACATTAATTTATGATACAAACTGAATGCACATGATCCAGTGTAGGGACAGCACACAGTGAAACACACCTTTGGGTAAAATTTGAAGATGAATTCAATTGACATACTTGCAGAAACTGCAAGATATACATTTCATGAGGTACTTCCACTGAGTGTTTAAGGTCTCACTTTGCTGTGACCTTGAATCATGAAAGCCCAGCAGCTGTACATTACAAACCATTGCTTCTTCCCATATTCTTTGGCCATGTAGCTCCATAGGCCCCTCTACCATGGAGGTTAAGGTGGTGTTAAAAGGCAATGTAGCTACTAATTTATACTTTTGATAGTTTCAGCATTTTATAGCTGCTTCTTCAAAAGCTGATTTTACAGTGTGAGAAAGTAAGACTCAATCAGTGGCATATTTAGATAGAAAGCATAACCTGGGACTTAACAGGTTTTGTTAAAAAAAAAAAAAAGAAACAACAAACTTTGCTGCTGAGTTATTACACAGGAACCAGTTTTGGGTGTTGTTGGCTTAAGATGTGCCACCTTTCTTTCCATCACTTCTATCCACCCAAATTTCACTTCAGCTATTCACTATTGATTCCTTGGACTCCATTCTTATTCTTTCCACAGTTTCTCTGCTGCTGCGGTAGCATTCTGGAGACTGCACTAATTCTTTACCACTCTAAATTAATGCTATTATTTTTCCCCAAATGTTATTGCATTTCTTCAAAAAACACTTTACTTTTCTCAAATCCTACAAATTCTGGTCTATCTTCTGCCTGACTGGCTTAGCTGAATTTCTCCTCTAGCCCAATTTTCCCAAGATCTGGTCAGCTATTTTAAGGAAAATTTTATAAAATTGTGAAAAAATTGTCCTTTCTTACTCACTGTTGTATTTAAACATTTTGATTCCAGTCTTTCAGCCTGACTGCTTTGCCCTGACCTCCTCCCTCTCAATCTCCTCTTCCTCATACTTTTCCCCTCCTACTTCTGAAACTTTCTTCTGCTTCATCCAACCTCAAAAATGAGGCCCCTTGGAGAAGCAGTTATTTCTTCATCCAGTCCTGCCTGTTCTTTTCCTCTCTGCTAGGATGTACCATACTAAGTATTATATTCTCTCTAAATGCTATCTCAATGTCATTTTGATGCTTTACCTGTAATAGTTTAGTCTTCTTACCCTTCCACACTTGAGTCCTTGGAAGTCTGAGAAACTTTATAGGTGTCCTCTCTGGTTTCTCCTTCTATCACTTTGCACTATTATTGCCATTTCCTCTGAGGAACGTCTTGTCCACATTAGAAGCTCACTATGTCAAGACCAAATATCCTCTATTTCTTCTCACATCATCTTCTTCCTTTTTCAGCTGCTGTTTCCCTGTCATCACATTTGTTATCTGGACTTGTTCTTTAACCATATCCTCCCTTTCCCAGCTGCAAACCAGAGCATATTATCTTTCTGCTTTCCACAATGCCCAAATGGAAACCATGAATTTAGCTATGTCCTATGTCTTGCTAAAATTCTTTCAGATTATCTAAGCAATCATTCTTCCATTTCATTTGTTTACAATCTATTCTTCTCTTATTTTTAGTCTGTACACTACTTAGGGTAGTGTACAATGTAAAAAAATGTACTTTTACATTTAGGGCTAATTAGTAAATAATACTTTTGGTGAGAGCAAGACATGTTTGCAAAGGTAAAATACAAAATACGAGTTTGTTTCTTTCCAGAGCTGAAAACTAATTTACATGCTCTAAGATACCTTTTTCATGAGCCCATTTCCTTCCATCTAAAGGAAGCCAGAGGCTGGTTAAATCTTCCTCTGAGGGTTGCATGACAGCAGCTGTAAGGCTGGTTTTTTTAATTGATAACTGCTTCAGATTCACACTCTACCTTTTTCTCCACCTTTTTCTCCACCTTTCAGAATTTGGCAGAGGGCCCTCTAAACACTGAATATTAGCAATACTGAAACTTCAGCTTGTATTTCCTGACAAGCATCTGCAGCCAGTTTATCTCATCTTGATGGTGATCCTGAGGTGTCAGTGTCAGAGCAGTTCTCTCCTTGGCAGTGAGGAGGGCAGGATTTCCATTTCAGCACTCACATTTCTGGTGTGCTGCACAGGCCTGGGTGAAACTCATTATGAAATGAAAAAGCTCTCATTGTGTTTCATCCATATGAGTTTCTAAAAGGACTATGAACCTGTTATACAGGCAGGCAGCTGGCTCAGAAGGAAGAAAAAATTTCTGAACCAACGAAGGAACTAATTAACAAAACCCCCAGACTTCTGAGCTAAGATAAAGTGTTGTTGCAAATGAAAAATTTATACACAGAAAAAACACAGAGGCTCAAGAAATTAACTATGGATGAGGTGCTAAGCAGGAATGACCGTGGTGTAATTCAGCTTGGCAGTCTTGGGCTCTGGGTAAACTGGGGTAGCTAAGACTGCAAAAATCTGTCAAAGGACTCGAAAGACATTTAAAGTTGTCCAGAATAATGGCACACATATTACAACATAGGGCAATGAATAATGGACAGAATAATTTATGCAACAAAACTATAAAGTGTCCTTTTTGTTCAACATGAACCATCTATTTAAATGCCAATAAGGTACAAATTCAGAATTTATAAAAAAGAGGAAAGAAGAAGCAGAGGATGTCTAAGTTTCCTGTATTTCTATCTGCTGAATTGCAAGGCAAGGGACTGGATGCAAGACTAGAGGAGCAGGTTTGAGTCTTCATCAATGTTTTCATTTCTTTTTAACCAACTCTGTTCACCTGACTTTTTAACTCATTAAACAAATGAACAAAAAACTCACATTATGTTTTATTACTAAGGTTAATTAGTTTTCCACAGTTGAGGATCACTGATTGTAACAACCAACTAATCAGAAGGAATTTTTTTGTTTTATAGAAGAAGATAAAAGAAGATGGATTGCATGATCAAAGCTCGAGGCCAGATAAATCAGCAAAGCAAAATTCCCAACTCTCACTCCCCATACATATTAAAGAATATCTTCCTAGATATTATCATAATAAAGCTGACAGTAGCAGTTGCAATAACAAAACAAACAGACTCTATTGTTTCTTACTAATATTAGTAAGCAAAAAAAATCAAAACGCTCAAAATTTTTGCCAGTGAAAGGAGAAAAAATATGGGGAAATAGAAGAAAAATTGACAAAATTGCAAGAGAATCTGAAGTTATAAGGCTGCAATCTGCATTGGTGACAGGCTGAATGTTAATTCTAAACAAAATATGTTAAATTTGAATGCGAACAATGTTAATAAAATGTTTGTAAAGATTTACTTGCAGAAGTGACGTAACTTCAATACTTGAAATATGTTCAGCAAGACCTTTACAAAACTATTGTTTTCTAGTAGAGTTGCTACTTGAAAAATGTACAGATTATTGATTCAGTCTAGGTCAGAACTGTGGCTGTAGCAGAAAACTCTTCTAATCCAAATCCAAACTCTAACTGTCCTTCCATGCTCCCCTTAAAAAATTGGCTGCACAATAGTTTAGTTTCCAAGGACAAATAAAAATACAGTGAAAATAACTGATATTTCAATGAAATGCACAACATGTTTTAGCCCTTGGATGTAGTTTTCTTTTTTGGAAAATTAACATAGTTTTGAAATTTGACACGGTTGTAAAAGACCCTCTAGGTACAAAACTGTTCTTTATTTTAAAACTGCATGACATTGTATAGGAGAATGTTCATTCAGATGTGTGAGATAACATAAGCCCTCGCTAAGGGAGAAAATAATTTATTTTCAAAGTGAAGACCTAGAGAGGAGAAAAGCACAGTGACTGTCAGAGAATGTTTATTTCATGACAAATTTTGCCGCTGGAGTTAAAGTAAAATGTAAGTGAAACACTGCAGTAATTAGAGTGATCATATCACTAAGTGTTCACAAGATTTGTGAGCTTTTTCTCTTCCTGAATCCTGCAGGTGTAGTAGCAAGTCCTCAGAACACTCTGAAGCATCTGCTTTCCATGGAAAAGTATGCAGAGATAATGAAAGAAATTGCCTATTCTTCATAGGCACAGGAAAAAAGATAAGTTGAGGGCTATTGGGAAAGTCTACTTTGCAATATTATTACTTATTNTCATCAGAAACCAGGGAAGACCCAGGTAAAGGATTTCATCTTTCACAAATCATAATACAGGGTGTTTAATAGCCACTGTATTAGAAATAAAATATGAAGGCATCAATGCTGGATCTCTTCCAAATAATGAAATGAGGAGAAAAAAATCTCTCAACACTTTTCCAGGAGCAAATTCATACTCTTATCTCCAGAGATAATAATGAAAGATAATGTTTTATTTTCCCTAGGTGCAAATGATAATTAAATACTTGAGCCAATTGGAGCTGTCTATATGCTACTGACTCTTTTCACAAGCTTGACATGAAATAAATTTGTCACTCCATGAAGAAGGGAGGTGATGACAGCACCATTCTGATTTGACTGACTTCTCAAAGGTGTGCTGGAAAGTCATGGGAGTGGATTTTATTTACAACAGCAGTAGAGACTCAGTAAATCCTGAGTGTCAGCTGAATGCCATAACCATCAGGGTGAATTTGGCATAATTAATGAAGAGATCAAATCTCTTCTCCAGTTAACACCAAAGGAAATTAATAAAACCTCCAGACTTTCAGGAAAAGAGAAGTCAATAACCATTCACAAGAAGATCCAGAAGAATATTCTACCTAAGTGGCAAGGCTTGAACCTCTCTTTTTCACATTCTACATTCA
>VZTT01059490.1:1002-24525 GCA_013400855.1 Buphagus erythrorhynchus | reverse complement strand
AGACTGATATACTGCAACACACAAGCTAACACAGAGTTTTAAAAGATGGACTCACAGACAGGCTGGCTGGGCTAAAGAGGCACACAGTGGTTAAACAACATGGTTTCACCTATCCAACAACCTCTGATGTGCAGCATGATCAAACTTCCAGTGGAGTCAATGAGACTACTCCAAAGAAACTGCTTCTCTGGCTTCCCTAAACATGTCTGTATCACACAACATTGCTCAAGGTGTGGACAAGAGTGGCCCAGGTGACAAGAAGAATGTTAATTTTAAAGCACTAGCAATGACTGCCAGTATTCTGCTTATGTTCTTTTCAGTTTTCATGTATCTTATTTCTCACTTGCTGGATTGGCCTTCAATTTCCTTTTCCTCTTAGCTAGCCCAGGGCACTAGTTACCTTGTAATAATGGGGCAGTCTGTCCAAATGGTGTTCTTGGTATTCCAAGAGCCACTCCAGCTTCTACAAGGGAAGGAGAGGCAGTCCTTAGACTCCTGCCTCCTTTTTCAGTGGGAAAACCAAGAGAGACTGTGTAACTCAGATTAGATGAATTAGTGCAAGGCTGAAAGCAGCCAAACTACCGATCTGTATCACTTCAAAACAGTTTACTTGAATTTGCAGAGGGTTTCACAAGGTCTCTTCCAAGGAGATAATAAAAATACCCACCCCACATAGAACACCATGCTAAGATGTCATGGAATAAGAAAGCTAATGATCATATCAATGAGTGAAAAAGATAAAATCAAGCCTAAAGTAGTTCATTTTCTCAATAAAGGGAAATCTTCAGTCGAGTCTCACTGAAACATAATACTTCAATCTGTATACAAACTATCTCCTCTTAAAATCAGTAAGAAAATTAAACTATTTACATTAATAAAACTACTGCTGGTCAGAAAGCTACATAAGCTCCTCATAAGAGTATACAGTGATAAAGATATAAAGGGACAAGTGAAATTCACCACAAGTAAATGTAAAGCAGGCCACATTGAGGGAAAACTATCTAAATTTAATGTGCACACTTAACTACTTTCTATTGCTCAGAAAGAGTATTGTGAGGTTACAAGAGACAATTTTAAAGAAAACATTTGCTTCAGACTCTGCTGCAGTGAAAACCCAAATCAAGTATTTGGGATTACCCAAGGAAAAAAAAACTAAACGGAAAACATTTTATGCTGCTGCACAAAATAACGGCTTTTAAAAGTGTCCCCTTTATTGATCCTCTCACTTGTGAAAGGATATAGTTAAACTTCCAAGTGTGGAGAGAACAGTGAAAAAAATATCTATGACTATTCAGCCTTAAAAAGAAAGGACTGAACGGTGTGACCAGTAGCCCCTGACCCTTGGTAAACTTCAATTTTGTGTAAGAAACAGGAATGTATTTGAATCTTGAGTCATGGAAAGCTCCAAGTGGGTAAAATGGTTCATTGTTGCTTCTAATGCAGGAATAAGCAGGCATTAAATAAAACTGGCATAATAAGCTAAGAAAAAAATAACTTCATTTATCACACAGGCTGCAATACTCTGCCGTAAGTTATTGCAGATGCTGAAACAGTTGACAGAAGTTCAAGGAGTGTTTTACAGGGGCAGGGGAGACCAGTGAAGGGCTATTAACCACGAGAACACTACCTCTTGCTCTGGAAGCCCCTCCAGCTGGAAGCTGAACAAAAGCACTGCACTGTTATTGCCCTGTCTATAAACCTTCCCCAGGCACTGGCTACTGCTGGAGACTGGGTACTGCAAGAGGTATTGCTGTCTTACCCAAAATAGCTGTTTTTATGTTCTTGTTTCTGCCACAAGAAGCCACAGGCAACCACAATGAGAGGCTTTAAGGGCAGGCAATCAGCTCCCAGGCAGGCTGGAGGGAGCAAATGCAACAGCTCAGCTGGGAAGTTCTTCTTTTTCTCTCAATTCCATGTTCTGCATACACTCAAAACACCTTAAAAACCTCAATTCTTTTCAAATAGCCCCAGACACAAGTTTAATAGCTGTGATTAAAGGGAACTTTAAAGGTAGTTTTAAAAGCTACCCTTAAACAAAAACATTCAAAGGCCAGGAATCTCATCACCTACCTGGAAGAAAAATTCAGTATTGAAAAAGGACCACCAGACACCCTGGAAACTTTCTGTTGTTCAAACAAAAATTAAAAGCTTCTAAAAATCACTGGTATAAAAAAAACTGATGTAAAAATTAAATATAAATCTAAATTGAAAGTAATTCAGCAAAAAGTTGTTCTTTCTTCTCACCAGGAATGCAACCTTTAATTGGTTTAAATTTTAAAAAACAATTTAAAATCTGTATACAACCTCTTTCATTTGAAGTAATAAAAACCTGAAGAAGTGACTGAAAAATGCATGACAAACAAACTGTTATTCCTTTCATGTACTTACACCTATTAAAATGCATGCAACTGACTCAGCACTTGTTTTAACACAATTTAATCAAAACCAAGAGATCCTACATTAAAAAGGTACATTTTCACTGAATAGGTGTAGGTAAGTGTTTGTCCAGAGCTAACCATTTATTCTGAGGGAAACCCTCGATTCCATACTTTATTCATTGCAAACTCACTGTGACACTCATCTGACGTGGCAGGAGGTCACACACAGCATCAGTACCTCAATGAATTAAGAGTCTCACAGAGCAGTGTGGAAGGCCACAAGTGTCTTTTGATCAGTGACTGTCCCATCTTGAGGATATCACAGATACATCTGACTCTGAGGAGCTCTGGGGCTCCTCCCAACAAAATGAAGGCAGGCCAATGCCACCTTCCCAACCCAACCCATTTTCATGACATCTACAGACTTGTCCCACCAGCAGGCCTAAGAGATTCTCTCAACAAAATGAAAATCATCTTGACAAAAGGACAGACTCACTGGTCTCTCAACTGGAGATGAAGGATGGAGTAAGGAGCTGTATGGATGACCATCATGAGAAGGGTGAAAAAAGTTGTCATAGAACAGAATAATAACACTAATCAAAAATACCCTTTATATTTATCCAGACAAGTTATTCCTTATTGCTTTATTATTCTTGAGAAGGGAGGAGAAGTAGACATATATGATTTTCTTTCTTTATACATAGCTTTTTTACTACAAGACTTTACTCTGCAGAATCACTGCCTATCATTTGATGCCCATCTCTGCCTATGTCCAACACTTTGCAACTGTACCTTCCAAGTGCCAATAGATTTTTCAGACCCTTTCTCTAAATTGCTAACTTAATTTTAAAGTCTAAGGCCATATTACAGTTTAAAGGAACGAGAAACTGGATTAGCAGCCNTTAATGAGCACACTCAGGATTCCATCACCCTGGTCCATAATGAAAATACTGGCAGCTACCATTAAAAAAGGCAGCATCCTATGGAAGCAAACTCATTGAATCTTTTCATTCAGACAATGAACTATCCACTGATATTAATGCACTATTGTTTTAACTGAGTTTTGTATGTGTTGTATAGCTCCTGCCCTCCTAGTTTGCTATTAGAAGGCCAGGGAGATGGCACAAAAACATTTATTGAAGTAAAGCTTATGACATTGACTTTTCCCCTTCTGTCCACAAAAAGTGTTGACAAACATTGACATTAAACATCGAGAGTCTGAGTGAAACATGCTATATACCTAATTTTCAAATAATTTAGCTATGGAGTTTTTCACTATAAATCTTCATTATACACTCCAATTTGTATTTTCTCATGGTAGGTCTTCATTGATTTTCAGCAGTTCTTTCATAAAGCAACTGCTTTCAGGTAACTGGGTCAAATTGTTATTTTTACAAATGCCTAAATACAAATTTACATAGATCTGAGACATTCCTTAAAATAAACAAACACACATGCAAACAGTTTACAGAAATATATTTAAGTACTGACTTTGCTCCTCCATTTTTATTTAAAATCATTGCACTAACATTTGAAAAAGCAAATCAAATCATTGACTGTCCAAATATTTATCCTAGAAAACATATGCAGAAAATGTAAAAACACAAGTTCTGCCATAAAATTAACTTGAAAGCAGCTGCATGTACCCAAGACCAGTCTGGTTAGAAGAAAGCATATCCATGCTCAAGGATGCTGTAGGAAGGAATAACCCACATCTTCACTAGGCAGGGAAGAGACACTTCAGCTATCCATGGCATACAACTAAGTGCCCACACAAGAAGAGATGGCTGTCTCAGAGTTATCATGCAGGTAGATAAACCCAAGAAGCTCAACTCCTTAAACTCCAAACACATACTGGAAAATCTTCCATAGGACTCAGAATTCTTCACTATCTGAGCTTACTGTAAACTAAAAGAGATCATCTTTTTCAAGCAGAAGATGACCCTCCTTCACACAGTAAGACCTAAGCAGGTGATGCTCTTCACAAAGAAGGTCCTTCTCATCTCAAGCAGCCAGGGCTGTGATTGAATACTTAGGAACAGCTCCTATTTTTTGCTTTGCAGGGTGGACTATCACTGCTAGAAAGTTCTGATAGGTTCATCTGACAGGATGCACAATCCCAGGCAAAAAGTCAAACTTATGAATAGAAAGCATAGAATAGAAGACAGCCTTTCAGAACCATTACCATCTTATTCCAAGTGGGTTTTTATCCAGGCAAACTGCAGATTCTAATTCACAGCTGTTTTTTTAGATTTCTCTCTATACAGCAAAAACCTAGTCATATAGGTCCATAATGGTACCCTCCAGCCTGACACACATGGCCAACACTGGCACTGCCACTCTCCTGTCACTCAGCAGGCAAGGGTGAAGTTAGAGACTCCAGAAATGCTCCAGTGAGGTGCTAAAGTAACAGATTAAAGTTGTACACACAACTGGCATGAATTAAATGACCATTCAGTGCCTCACTGATTACCAGGACTTGCACTCTGCCATGACCTGCAAGTCACTGATGTGATTTACTATGTAATGCAAAGTCTGGATGAAGTGAAGTAAATCACTACCTAGAATTTAAAGAGACACACTAGGGTGGTTTTGATTAAATCTTGTTATTTATTGTTAAGTATTGATACCAGTAAAGACTGTTTTGGTACTGTGGTTTTGTATAGTGAGACCGCAATGCATTATTGATGCCGTTGTACCTAAAAGGAGATAATTCTCAGGCCTTCACAGACTGGATTTAGGTGGTTAATTTCCACTGAAATTTAGAGAAAAATAGAAGAGCTCAACTACTATTTGTACATCTGGAAAATCCCTCAAACTTACAACACATTTTTCTTCTTTTCTAACACAGGTATGGGAAATTTCAGCATTCACAGAGATACCAAGGTGCAGTCTTACAAATTCTGGGCTTTTTTTACGTTGTAAAAAGCCTTTCTATGCACTTTATGGACACACCAGCTAGAGATGTACCCTACTGTCTCTCTGCATGTGTGTCTCTATAGACATAACGTTATCAGATCAGTTTTATCCCAAATCTGTGTCTTTGTATTTGTCATTGTAAGAGCCAGCAACCTAGTCCTGAAATTATTTTATATTCAATTTTTTATTAACAGGTTTGGTGTTTTGTTTTACACTTAATCTACATAATCCATCCTATAACAATATAGGATTAATTGGGCAATTTGATTTTATATTTTTCTTATCAGGACTGTAAATAGGCTACAACCTTGGGAAAGAAGTATCTATTAATAATTCTTAAAAGTACATCATTCTCATTCTTCAAACACATGCAGTAATTCCCAATTTGAAAAGCATCACCAGAGGTCATCAATGTTTTAAAATCTTCTCAGCCTCGAACTTCAAATTTTCCCATTTTCCTATTTTAAGGCAAGTATTGCACTCATTCTCTTCAGTGTGCAAAACCAGATTTGCTCTGCAGTTTTCACTCGCCTTTCTTTCAGCTGCAGGCCACTACGTGCAGCGAGTCGCTGCAAAAGCTATTTTTATTGACAGCTATCTTCCCCCTCTCCACATCTCCACATCCTTTCTTTTAAAATCTAAAATGGTGAAGCTGGATGGGAAAATTCTTGGCTGCTTTGTCTCAGGTCTGAGCAGTATCTTGCTTTCCCACAACAGGTATGCAGAAGCAGAGTGTGCTGCTGAATGCAGGAGACTTTGCCAGAGGCTCAAACCATCAGTTATTGCTGCTGTCTCAGGCACTGCATATTTCTACTGATCATGGCTCTTTGCCAAGCTCTAATTAAGACACTTCAGTGTGTCAGGGAGTTAACCCTCCACTGCACATACCTTCTCCAGAAGCACCAAGGTATAAGCATCTTCCTCCTAAAAACCCCCAAGCAGCTTTCCTGTTACCAGTGCTGTGCAGTCTCCAAGCCCTTAACATTTTTACCTCACCAATTCCAGAAATGAAGATGAATTAATGAGGTAGTTGGCATTATAACTTTTAGCAGCATTTCTAAAAGTGAATATGCATTCCACCTGCACTAATTTGGTGTGTATTGCCATGTATATTTTCCTTCAAAGAAAAATACTTCAATTAGTCAAAGAGCAGAAATTCCTTTTAAAAAAATAAAGTAAGAATAGGCTGTTAAAAATTCTTTACTCTCCAAACAGTTTTTCAGTTTATTCTTGAAGGCTGCAGAGCAGTAGCAATGTTCTTATAAGGAAAATGAGGAAATCTGAAGAATCCAGAGCTGCATTTTTATTTTACAAGAGATGAAACATAAACACATTTGCTGATCTATCAATACTATCTATTGGTCTCACACAAAGAACAACTGCCACTGGACTGAATGAGGGGAAGCTGTGACAATAGTCAGAGGGGGTAAAAGGAAACCCATGCCGAGGCTGTTTGCATCTATACTTTATTGTTCAAAACCCCTGTTTAAGCACTGCATCCTGTCTGTACATGGAAATCTTCCCTAATGAAAAGCAATATAAGTCACAATGCGACTGAGAGAAAAACTAAGTTCATTTCATTCTGGTAACTAGGGAGAAAAATCATCTGAACTTGAATATGGGAAATGTCCACATGCAATAAAACCAACAGGAAAAAGCAAACTGTGTCAACTTCTAGAGAGTTACAAAACCAGAAAATGTAGTTGACAAGCCAGCTGCCCTCATACTGCAGAGTATAAAAGGCATTCGTAATGGAGCCTTTGATTACTTTGCAGAAATAAATCTTGAATTTTACAGAGTCTAAATGAGGTAATTTGTAAACCAATCCCACTCCTTTGCTCTTACTGTGCATTAGCCCCAGTGGCAGCAAAACCAGAGCTGTCTTCCAAAGCCATTAGTGATCTGATCTCGGTTGTGAACAATTTCTCCCTTTTTGAAATTAACTTCTTTGCTTTAGACAGTATGTTAACAACTAAAATATCTGATCATCCCTATAGCTGTGTTTCTCTAAAGCAACACTGAATTCTTCATTTCAACACATCCAGAACCCTACATAGGTTACATGAACACGCTCATAAGTTGTCTCATTATTAGACGATGCTGTACATCACCTAGCGGCTTTAAGAATTGAGGGTTTTTTTTATTTAGTAAGAATAATTTCAAATGCTTTGTGCTATTTCAGTTTTCTGCTGAGAAAAATGCACTTTTTAAAAACCTAAAGAAAATTTTTTATAAGGAAAATTGTTAACATTCAGCTGGATAGAGTTTACAGAACCGTAAAGCCTTTCCCACAGGCTGTATGAAGACAAATCCTGGAAGGAGCAGTGGCGGCAGGAAAGCCTTCATCTATAGGTACTGTACATTTCTATGCTTCTCTGCCATATTTTCTGTATAGCTGTAATCCACAAATGCCATGTATGGGAAAAGGGCTGTCCTACTTGGTGCTATCAGAACATTACTTCCCGTACTCAAAGGGTCTGCCCTCAAACATATTTTTAGAAAGGTCATTTCAGTTTCCACAGAGTTCTTTTTAACTCATGGGGGAAATGTGTGCCAAGTATGCTGGATTTTTTACACATTAGTTATGATATCCCGGGGCCCTTTGTTGAAACAAGCCAATTAATTTCTCATAGAAAGTTTTTTTCTTTTTAATCACACTTCATTCTACTTCTAAGAAAGGTACACAAAACTAAGACCATTTAGATTATGCCTATATATGCATTATATGTAAATTGCATAAATATGCATCATATTCAAGGTTGACCTTACCAGTAAGTATAACAACTTCAGAAAGAACCACAGAGCCCACACTGAAGTTATTCTCCACCAAGTGCAGGCCAGAATGTTGAGTACACATATTGCATGTGCAGGTAATCAGTCCTCAGTGCACATCCAAGAACTCTATTATTTCTGCTCTCTCATTTTGTCTAGAACTATAAGAATTTTGTCTATAATGGCTTGTTTGCTGAAGCATGAGGCTATACTATGCAAGACTTCCCTTGACTATATTGATGTTGCTACCTTATTACTCCAAACTACTGAGCACATTCCAATATCTAAGTTTTCAACTTTTCTTTCATTATACAGCACCACCTTCCAAACATACAAGAATGCTGCAGTGGTTAATGCCTATTTCAGTAAGTTGGCAGACATATCTAAAGACAAGACAACTCTGCCTCTTTGAAAAGTATATTCTTATAACTCCTTTTCAATTACATAAAGAGACAACTGAGAATTATAGCTGAGACATCACAGGACGCACACGACATCCAAACTGGAGTACCCAAATTAAAAGTTTGATCAAGTTTTAATTATTAGGTAAGGCAGGGAAAAACACAATTATAACCAGGAAGCTTCTTGCTCTCTGATACGAATTCTCAGTACAAATTCATTCTGACTTTTCATATTTGAAGTGGAACAGGTTTTCTCAGTTATAGAATTAAAGTATTTTAAGGAGTGTAAGGCATTTACAGATCTCTACAGGATAAATCTTTAGTCTCTTTTACCTCCTCTACAGATAATACAGCTGAAGAGAACACTGATTTAGACAACTGAGTCCTTTAGATTACATCATTCCTTGGTATCCCCTTTACACGAAAAAATAACAGCAGGTACTGAAAAGGAAATACTCTATTTTGAATATTCATTTTTCAAGCAGAGCACTGGACAAGTGGTTTAGAAGACAGAGCTACATAAGTGAAAAACAACAAATTTTTGAGACAATTTAGTATTTTTACAAACTTAATACATCTACTGGGAAATGCACAAATAAAACTTTCTATATATTTGGAAAAAACTGTGTTGACACAGAGGCAGCAGAGACTGTATATAGTCCTGGCATAGCCTAGAAATATAGCTAAGAAAATTTATTCTTTCCTACAGCACTAATTATTGAAGAGTCACAGAATCAAATAATTGTGACGATGCAATTTAACTCTCTTTTGCTGGCAGATGGACTCAGTCTTTCCCTACTGTCCTCTGCCTGAAAAACACAGCAATGCAAACACATTTGTACATACACTTGAAATATTGTTGGGGTTTGCACATTTTAACCTTGCTTTTTTTTGTAAGAAAATCAGTCTATTCCCTAGATGCCTGTAAGGAGTAGAAAAAGGCAGAAATCAAATGAAAGTCAAACAACAAAAAAAGAAAGAAAAAGCTAATTACATAACAAATGCCTGCACAAGGTGATTTTAGAGATTTACAACACAAACAGGTTCCCTTAAATCTGAACAGACCACCTTTTCTTCCTCCCTGCTCCATGCATGAAGAACCAGCTCTATGATCTGTAACAGTGGATATACCTTTAAAGGAGAACATTTCACTCTTTTGGAAATTATAGTCCTCCCATAATTTTAGAAGATCACATATTGGAAGATTACAGCCATATATCTGTATCTATCTATTTATATCATAATATGCAACACCTACTCTCCCTGTTTCATGACAGTCCACATAGCAACAGCACTTCAGAATAATTGACTCCTAAGGAGCAGCAATGGGATGCAAATGCAAGGAGAAGCAGATAACCATTCATTCCTGCAAGTGATCCCTTAAAGAAGGGATTTATCATCTGGCTGCACTTCTCTCCTGCCCTGCACCCAGGGCTGCCCAGCACTGACTGTGCTTCCAGCTTTGATGTGCCATGAAAGTCACCCAGGACCCTGTAACCCTCTCTCCTAATTTCTATAGTGGTATATCTATCCCAGCACTCAAAGTGGTGCAGGACAGAAAAGCAAGCTGTTTTAATAATTCTGCATGCTATGTAGAGATCTCTTCCCTCTCAGTAGAAAGAGAGAGAGGAGAGAGGGATGAGAAAGAGGACGTGTCAGACTAATTTATATGCAAATACTATGCTCTTAGTTCCAAAGTACATTAAAAGAAAAAACAGTTTCCTAAAATAATTTATGTCCAGGAATGTTTTATCACCCTTGTACACTTACCACTAAATTTTGAAATGCTGGCTTATTGATAATGAGGGTCTGTGATCTGGCAATCCTGGGAACTCTTCCTATGGGAACCAGAACTACTGTAAACTGCTTGCAAAAAAATAAATGTGGCTATGTGCAGAACTGTTTTGCACAACAGCATTACAGAAGTATTTTGCTGCTTCTCCTGATGTAAAACGCTTAAATAATAACTGGTTCTAGAGCCCAAGTCATAGCCTACAGCTATGGGAAAAATCTGATGCATAAGGCAGCAGAAATACCCAAGCAACTGCACTCAAGACTTATTTCTGCCTACTTGGATAAAGTATCCACCTTGTTGACCTGTCAGTCTTGCTAATCCACCTTCTATTTTCAGTTAATATCATTAAAGTTCAGCGTTTGAGAGCCTGGAGGGAGAGGCGAGCACCCCGTCCCCTTTTTCCACGGGGCGGTAACCAGATGTCAATGGCTGCAGCTGTGACTACATAATTACCTGTTTGCATGAACGCGGACCGCAGTTTAGATTTAATAGGTCAGACGACAATGCAGCAAAACGCATTTAGCCCACGATTACCCCTTTTCAAACATTCTCTCGCTCGCAACTTCGACCCTGGGAACATTGCGGGCACAGACTCGGGTCAATAAGAAACATTGGCCGGCACAATGGGGCTGGCCTCAAACAGCGCTGTTGACAGACACCGGCACAAAGGCGGTGAATAGAGTCCCCCTCAGTTCTCACACAGAGCGAAGAATGAGTCAGTGTACTGCCGCTTTAGTGCTCTGTTTGTACAGTGTATACAGCTTTTGTCCCCCGCCACTGTTCCACGCTCAATGGGGGCTAAAGAGCCGAGGAAGTGAAGGCGGAAGAATGGCTGGGCGCTCACCCCGGCAGCCAGCGGTGGCCCGCCCGGCGCTGGAAGCTGCAGCGGGGAGCCTGGAGATGCCGGTCACGCGGCTCCCGCCCCGCCGCGCCCGCGCTCACCGCGCTGCTGACCCCGGGAGGCTCCGGGCACGGCGCTGCCCCGGAGACAGCCCGCCGCTGTCAGCTCACGTGTTTTACCTCCTTCGGAACACAGCAACACACTGCCTCCCGCCCTTCCCCCCCACCAGCACCCAATTCAAGGCTGCCACTTCGACCAAGAGGAAAAACTGCGCATAGGGTTTGGAATTACAGAAGCCCTATGTCCCTTCAAAAGGTGCATCAAAGGCGGCAACAACGGAGTTGTAATTTTAAATCCCCACCGCAAAGGCTCAACGGAACTGAGAAGTGTAACAAGACAACCATAGCTGTACGTCTGTGTTTCACACACATTTAGATTGTGCAAATAATGTGTCAGGGAAAATTTAACACATCCATGATATTGCACAGGCACCTCTATTATTAGTTATCTACTAGCAGAAAAAAAAAATCACTTCACGTAGATTACTGCTACTCTTCAAATAATGATTTTGTTAACTTTTCCTTTATGGAAATGGCACTTCTGTTATTTACGTTACCATGCTTGTGAGCATGTTTAAGAAACCAAAGTAGCCCTCTAGCACAACATCAGAAGTGTTACCTTTACCTGCTTCCCATCACAGAATCATAGAATGGCCTGGGTTGGAAGGGACCTTAAAGATTATCTAGCTCCAAATGCCCAGAAGTGAGCAGGGACACCACTCACTATATGCAAAATGTGCAGACATTTTTCTAAGGAGTGAAATCTTTGCTTGCAAAGAGTATTAAGGTTTTTGAATAATTAGCATAAAGCTAATAAGAGATTTAGCCATTGCTCTTTAACTCATGCAGACCATACTACAGATAAAGTCATCCATAATGAAGTCAAAGAGAAAGAACTGTTTAGTATGTTTTAAGACTGTGAATTGGTTTTAAAAAACAAAGGGAAAAAAGGAGAAGAAGAAAACTGTATTCTAAAATAAATAAATCCCTGGATTTCCATGAATGGAACACAAAGAATATTGTTCATTTTATCACTAATAACAAAGATAGTAACAGCATGTTCCCTACTGCTCTTTCAATTTGAGCTTTTAAGCTCAAAATACTAGAATGTTATTATGTTAAGCAGCTACAAAAGAAAGCTCCAGAATACCAAAAAAAAGATGTGTTTAATGCCACAAAAAAGAACTGAACCCCCAAATTGGAAGTTTCCTTATGCATGACCTAGTCAGAAAGATTTTGGGAGTCTAAGTTTTGACTTTTATTCTTGGCAAACAAGTTGAGAACAAGTAACCTTAAAGATACATGAAGAATTTATCCTCACATACTTTATCTTAAAACAGCACAAGAATTTCTAGTATTTATACCTACACAGAGCCTTATTTAAATAAGGCAGGCCTGCCTGCTCTGCACACTAGATATAAGACATACGATTGCACTTGAGTATCCTGGCACTGGCTATGTAAAAGTACTGATGCCAAAGTATGCCTGCAATCTTATCACGGATCTGATCAATGATGTTACCGAACAGTTTCTAATTCACTTTAAAGGAGGAAAATCCTCACCTTTCAAGTAATATTAGGGTCCTTAAATATCTTGCCACAGGAATGTTCACAGATCTAAAGGCTGATGAGCAAAGCTAGAAGAACTAACATCTAGCATGATTATTTTTTCTTATAATGAATGGGAAATTCTCAGAGAAAGCCCTTTCAAATTTGATCTATGATGTGAAGAAAATGGAGACAAACTCTACCAGTTCCAAATGGTAAGGGATAAGGAGCAGAACAAGAGCTTGTGGGTCAGGATTAAACTGACAGCAGGGACAGGTGACATTATAACCTACTACTGGTCACCTGACCAGGAAGGCCAAGCAGATTCAATCAACATTCAGAATCTCTGACCCTCATGGGGGACTTCAACCACCCCAGTACCTGTTGGAGGGACAACACAGCAGGGGATAAACAATCCAGGAGGCTCTTGGAATGTGTTGATGGTAATGTCCATCTTCAGTGATAGAGGTGCCAAGGAGGAGAAGTCAGAATCACAGAATGGGTTGGGTTGGAAGGGACCTTAAAGATCAACTAGTTCCATCCCGCTGCCATAGGCAGGGACACCTTCAACTAGATCAGGTTGCTCAGAGGCCCATCCAATCTGTCCTTGAACGCTGCCAGGCATGGAGCATCCACAATTTTCCTGGGCAACTTTAGTTGTGCCTCACCACCTTCACAATACAGAATTTTTTCCTAATATATAATCTAAATCTACTCTCTTTCAATTTGAACACATCCTCCATTGTCCTGTCACTACATGCTCTTGCAAGTAGTCTTGTCTCATCTTTCCTGTAAGTTTCCTTCAGGTACTGGAAGGCTGCAATTTGGTTACCCTGAAGCCTTCTCTTTTCCAAGCTGAACAATCCCAATCGTTCCCAAGGTGCTGTGCCAATCCTGTTTCTTGTCAACAAGGGGGGGCTTGTGGGGAATGTGAAGCTCAAGGGCAGCCTGAGCTGCAGTGACCGTAAAATGGTGGAGTTCAAGATCCTTAGACCAGTGGGAAGGGTTCACAGCAAGCTCACTACCCTGGACTTCAGGAGAGCAGAATTTGGCCTATTCAGGGATCTACTTAGAAAGGACCATGGGAAATAGCTCTAGGGGGAAGTGAAACTCAAGAAAGCTGGTTAATACTCAAGGATTGCTAAGAGGAATTTAGGCAAAAACACCAGAAGGCCTAAGTGCATGACCAAGGAGCTCCTGGACAAACTCAAACACAAAAAGGAAGCTTACAGAGGGTAAAAGCAGTGGGACTAAGTGCACCCTCAGCAAGTTTTCCAATGACACCAAGATGTGCAGTGCAGCCAACATGCTGGACACCATCCGGGGGACCTTGACAGGCTTGAGACATAAACCCATGTGAACAACACAAAGGCCAACAAGGCCAAGTGCAAGGTCCTGCACATGGGCCAGGGCAGTTCCAAGCACAAGTACAGGCTAGGTAGAAAATGGATTGAGAGCAGCCCTGAGGAGGGAGTATTGGTGGACAAGACACTCAACATGATCCAGCAATGTGCACTTACAGCCCAGAAAGCCAGCTGTGCTCTGGGCTGCATCAAAAGCAGTGTGACCAGCAGGTCAAGGGAGCTGATTCTGGCCCCCTACTCTGCCCACCTGAGACTCCCACATGGAGTACTGCACACAGCTCTTGGGCCCAAAACACAAGAAAGACATGGACCTGTTGGACTGAGACCAGAGGAAGGTCACAGAAATAATCACAGGATGCTGAGATACTGGACCAGGTTGCCCAGAGAAGCTGTGGATGTCCCATCCCTGAAGGTATGCCCCATCCCTTCAACACCCAGCTAGATGAGGCTCTGAGCACCCTGGTCTAGGGAAAGGTGTCCCTGCTCATGGTGGGTGGGTTGAAACTACACGATCTTTAATGTTCTTTCCAACACAAACCATTCCACGCTTCTGTAACAAATCCCCTCAAACTTCCTTTCTTCATTTTTGTTTTTTTAAGCCTAAATCACTGCTTAGCACGTTAGCCTAATCTACTCGTCATACATTATTCTTTTCCACTCACTTACTATAATTTCGTTTTAGCTATGTGCACCACTGGTGTGAACTCCAGGCCCAACTTAAGCATACTCTTAATAAATCTCGCAGAAGCAGGCAAGTATTTCACAAACTTCCACATTCCAGCAATGTGTTATTAATGTCGAAGTCCCAGAAAAGGATATTGTATTTGCTGCCACGCATCACTGCTGCTCTGCATCCCCTCCCAGGCTGGCAGCAGCAGCAGCTCTGCCTCCTGCCAAGCAGAGGATCACAGCTTGTTTACTGAGCTGTGTCTGGAGGAAGCAGAGCGCGTTTCAGTCTCGTCTCCAGCAGCCCTGTCAAGCCAGCTGCCAAGAACAGTCTTGAAAGGCTTCAGGAGGAACAAAATCTAGTACTTAGGTGGTAATAGACTGGTCCAGCACCAGGGACCCAAAGATGGGCGATGTGGCACAAGCACTACTTGATCTGAAAGATTAAAACACTTTTAGATAACTTCAAATATATAAAGTCAAGGGAAAAGAAGTAACTGAACTCTCCAAGTAGAAGGACAGATTAGCAATCAACTTATAATTACCACTGAGATTAGGATCTCTATGTTAATACTTGAAGTTAATGAGTACAAATTGCAGATAAATTAAAGTCATACGCTACTTACATTTCCTTATGATGTATGGAAAAGACCTGAAAACTCAGATAGGGATTTGACATTGTAGATTATAATTTTTAAAAAATTTTAATATTTAAACTAACACTCCATTACTTCCAGAAGATTTCAGACAGGTTAAACATGCATGTTGAGCATTTCCATAAAGAAATGCTTTACATAGTTTTTTAAGAATCATGAAACTCATTCAGTAAGATCTCACTGCCTTTGCAAGGCCTGCTAACTACTCTGAAAATAAAGAACAAGAGGTTTCAGAGGACATGTACACAATCCTTCATTTCTTCTAATAAGATCATTAATAAAAGAAAAATTGCTTAATCCTTTTTCCTCTTACCCTACTAATGAAAAGTCACCAAGCACTAATAAATGATTGGCATTTTTTGTTGTACCAAATTATTATTTCTCTGCCTTTAGAGTCATATCTCAGTTTCTCAGTTAAGCGGGTACATGCTCACACAGTGTGACCACTTTATGTGTGCTTTTCCACGTGATCAGAGCCTGCCAAGTCTCAAAGCAGATTATTCAAAATATACCTTCAGTATTTTTTGGAACAACCCTTTCAGTATTTAAAGAGCTGGGGGGGCTGTTGTTATTTCTCACCCAAGCTGGGAATGGATTTTAAGTTCTTTAGGCAAAAAAAAAAAAAAAAATCATAAAATGCTAAGATGGGAAAATAGAAAATTTGCTTTTCTTGACAGCTATCACAGAAGGAAAAAGGGTTTTGGTTTTGTATTAAAAAAATGCTCCATGATTGCTTCTCATAATACTTCACATTTCAGTGTTCATAAATCATGGCTACATTCAGCAAGTTCACAAAGCAAAAGACATCTGCATCCCTGCTTGGCTGCTATCGTGTCTAAAATGCTGACAGAGCCATGGCAGCAGTGACCACACACAGACTCCAAAATCTATTAAGGCGAGTTTTAACAGCTACTGAATACTCTTAGAACACTTTCCCAAACTCCCTTTTTCTTTTTAAATATATGGGTCTTTACTTACACTGCAGTTCTTCCAGCAGTATCTGTCTAGAATTTTAAGTTCTACCTTAAACATTCTATCTGTCTTTTTTTAAGAAAAGTCAGGCAAGCAAATACAACAGCAGGGACAGTGCTATCAGATGGTCCTTACTCAGTAAGGGCATATATATACAACCTAAGTGTTGCTTTAGTACTATTGCCTCTGCTTCTTGCTCCAAAACATTGGATACAAAAATTATACTCATTTGCTATTCCTGTCCTAGCTCCACACAAGTGCAAGTGAAAAGACAAGAAGCAAGGACTGTCAGTTTTGTTAGCATATTAGTGAGCAGAAAAAGAGAATAAACAAGTCTTAAATGACAGACATGTAATAAAATGTTATTTATTTTTAGCTCTAAACACCATGCATTTTTTAGTTCAGAACTGCTGTGCTGCCTAGTAGCAGCAAAGCAGCCAAATCCCCTATACAGTCTGGCAACACTCAGTCTTAAAAGCCTTACCTTGCTTTGTAGGAATTTACCTGTTTTTGTGCCCTGGTTGGGTAATGGCATCTAAATAGGCTGACATGCAGTTACAGAAAGCATCAGAGGAAGAAAAGCTTCTGTCGTGTGTTTGGTGTGTAGGAGTAACAGAATTAATTTTATCAGTCTTTTGGGCCTATTCCAAGCTGCAGTAAACACTCACTCCTCCCTCTGCTGAACCATCCCTCTATACCAGCCAGTGACTTCAAATAAAAATGTGTGACTAAATAAATCATCAATGGCCAGAGACAGCTTATAAGTATCTCCAAGAACATAGACTCCACAACCTCCCTGGGTAACCTGTGTCAGTGCTCAGTCACCCTTACAGTAAAAAGCTCTTTCCTGATGCTCAGAAGGAACCTCCTGTGTGTTGGTGTGTGCCCACTGCCCCTGGTCCCATCACTGGGCTCTGCTGATAAAAGCCCGGCTCTGTACTCTTTGCCCACTCACTTGAGGTATTTCTACACGTTGATGAAATCTCTCTGAGCTTTCTCTTCTCCAGGCTGAACAGCCTCAGCTCTCCCAGCCTCTCCTCATTAGAGAGATGCTCCAGTCCCTTCAGCATCTTAGGGGCCCTTCACTGCACTGCCTCTTGAACTGCAGTGCCCAGAATGGGACACAGTATTCCAGGTCTGGCCTCACCAGGGCAAAGTGGAGGACAAGGATTGCATCCTGCCACCTGCTTGTCTAATGCAGCCCAGGACACCATTCAGTTTCTTTGCCACAAAGGCTCACTCCTGCCTCATGTTCAACTTGGGTGTCCAGCAGGACCCCACAGGCCTTTTCTGGCAAGCTGCTTTGCATCCTGGTGGCCCTGGTATGTACTGGTGCCTGCGGCTATACCTTCCCAGGGGAAGGACTTAGCACTGCCCTTGCTGAACTTGATGAGGTTCCCATCACACCATTTTTCCAGCCTGCTGAAGTCACTCTGGATGGCAGCACAACTACCCTGCATAACAACTCCTCCAAGTTTTGTAGTCTGTGCTAACTTCCTGAAGGTACATTCTTGTCCCATCACTGAGGTCATGAATGAAGATGTTAAACAGGACTAGACCCATTATTGACCCCTGGGGTATATGGCTAGGTACTGGCCTCCAGCCCGAGTAATCTTCATATTATATAGCACACTGAGAGGAATTACCAGTGAAATAATTCTGTACATCTCCAGCTTTACTAATATCAACAATTTTATCAGTTACACAAGAAGATGAATGGCCATTTTTTTTAAAAAAAGTTGGTTTAATTAAAAATTCTTAATCTGCTAAATTTAAAAAAAATTATGTGAGCCCAAAAACTAAATAACCCAGAAAGACATAAACCAAAAAATAAAAACAACTTTAAAATCATTATTTGTGGGAGGCCTGACTCATGCCTTCTAAGAGCTCGAGGTTGATATAAATTACCTGCAGTGTTTCCCTAGCTGTGTTAATTCCCTTCTCAGACTCACTTACTGAAACTATTCCAGAAGGGTGAATAATTACCACTCCATGGTTATATGATAGCATTAAATTTCCTGAGTAAGATCTTTGTTATATGAAGACTTATAATTCACATTTGGTCCCAAACATCATTAATTCAATTTCTCAACCTAGAAATTAAATAGCTTCTGTCTTTGGGCAAGTCTACACCTCTCAGAGGATTGCCATGTAGAACACACAAGCCAGTTTAGGCCCAACTTGTCTCCCAAAATGAAATCAAAGGCCATATCAGGACAGCACTGCAGCTCAACTCACTATGCGGACAAGAAGGTTTAGTGCACAGTTACACCCAACCTAATAAAAGCAGTTATACTGCTACAATAACCTGGACTGTTTTATCATCTAACCCTTACCTCTGTTACAGGTACAGGTCAAACTGACCAGACTTTAAGCCAGAAACATCTACAACTTGCTCTGTGGTTTAGTCTAGTACAGTTGCCTGTACTCCTGAAAAGTACCACATTTGTGTAACTGGCAGGAGCCTACCTCATCCACTTGACCCAGAGCCACTGATGAGTGAAACATGTTGGGGATTGTTTTAAGAGTTTTCAATAAAATCCACAATCTTCTGCATCTGGACTGGCTGAGATTCTATGAGCCTTGTCTCACTATTGAGAAAATCAATTACACTTTACTAGATGTATTTAACTGAAATTGTGCACTAACAGCAAGGATTTCAAAGGTTGGGGGCGGGGGGGGGAATTCCTAATATGCTGCACACAGAGATTCAAGTCATTTATTCTCATCAATCTCAGAAAAAAATATTAGAAACAATTTTAATTCTTCTGCCAAGTCATGAGTTTATAATTCTAGTTTCTGCAGTTCTGGACAGCTAGCACCTGGATTAGGGGAAAAGAGAGAGTTTAACCACTCATCTCCTACAGACAACACTCAAGCCTTCCAATGCAAGTAAGTTTCCCAAGACTTTTTTTCCTATCATGTATGTGTGCACATCCACATATGAGAAAAAGTGTGGCTTAAAGAGTATTTACAGACTTTGACATTGCCAAAAAAGCTCCAGGTCACTTATGGTCTGCTTTGTTCTCCCAAGACATTTTACACAGCATATTTCATCTCTCATTTATCATGATGCCCTGGGAAAACAGAACTGGCAAAACTTTTTATCAGTAAATGCTACTAGTTTTGTGAGGGCTTTTTCTTCCAAAGGTCATTGGATCTCATAACTCATTGCTACATTAAACTAATGATAGAAGCAAAAGCTAAGGATCAAAATTGATTAGCAGGCTCATGTGCACTGCTGTGGCCGTATTCCTAGGTCTGTGTTGTATTTTCTGTACCAAATGCTGCCCAGGGTGCCTCATTAATATGGACTAGTTGTACTGTTGAAAACCAACACCTGTCCCATGGTATCATGACATAACTAAAGTACCTATCTGGGATGAAAAACTAAATAGTGTAGTAAAAAAAAAAAATGTTTGCACAGACTGTGGGCTCCAGGAACTCTGGAAGCAATGTCTTGTGTATTACAGAACTGCACAAAGCCAACACCTCCATTTGTGGTTGAAAATAACCACTTAAGAATGATATACAGTGGGTGGCAAAAACAGTCACAATTGTAAAGTAACCAAGCAAATAATAAGCTGTGTCCATAGGGGATAAAAATGCTATAATTTCCAAAATGCATGCTGCTATAAATAAGTTAGAGGTTATTTGCTGCAGCACACAGACCAACTTTGCAATCACAGAGCTATTCTTCGTGCCTGTTTTAAAAAAAGCAAGCTGAAATTGTTCAACAGCAGACAGAGTGGCACCACGTGCATTGTTTGGGCTCGGAGCGATGGTGAATTGCACTATATGGCAGCTTTGTAGAAAAGGCAGCTCCTGCCACCTCCTTGAATTTAGTCCTCTTCAGTACAAATAATAAGGTTTCCTTTTTAAGTTGCAATGTTGGTATGTGGGAACAGGACAACATCATCAGTCCTGCTTACCATTCCTCCCTGGTATTGGGCATAGTTGGAGACCAAAGGCTGACCAGAGTGCCAAAACCCAAGTTTGCTGATGACTAGTAAAAACCACCTTGGTCCACAGAGAATTTCAACATGACATTCTCATAATTTTAATCACAGAAAGAGACTGGTTTTCACAATGTGGAGACCAGCTGTCTGGTTATGTTTTCCACAAAAGATACAAACTGGAAGAGATCCAGCAAAGTGTGTGTGCACTCGTCATTTTATACTTCAGCAAATTTGAACAGGTCATAATTATTTAACAATTCAAAAATTGTAACATACTCTAAGTTCGTCTCTCAAAATGCAGAGGAATTTTGCCGTCCAATAAGAAGATGCTTACCTGATAGGTAGGAGAACTTGGAAGAAGCAGCAGAAAAGTACAAAGACTGCTTTGATTTCAGATAGCCATTTAGTGTTACAAATATCAGCAACATGGTACTGACAGACCTAAACCATTTGACCTTATAGGCACAAAGGAAATCTCTGTCACAGAGACTTACAAATTCTCCGAAGTTGCTTACTTATGTCACTACTTTTTTTTTTTTAATAGGCAAGAAATACTTTCCAAACAAATGAAAAAACTAAACAACACCAAAAAAAAATCTCAGCTGATAACAAAAGAATAAAGATAACTTTGTGGGAAAGAGCAGGTAAGTGGTCACATTGACTAAATGAAATTATAATACCAGGTATTTTTGTAATTTCTGTTTTAACTATGCATAAATGAGCAAAAATTATTTAGAAAACTTCCCAAAAATGTTAGTAGAATCTATCATATACTGCTGCAATACAGCAACCTCTGAAATATGGTAACTGCTTAAAAACACACAACAGAACTGCAAATTCTAACAGTTCAGTAGTAAAGTATTGGAAAAAGCTGATCAATAATATACAAGCTGAAAATATACTTACTAACTTGCATAATGCAGAATAGATACAACAATACAAAATTGTAATTAGTTAGAAATGTAACTACCTAATATTTATATTGGAAATATATATTAACAAACAGTATTGGAAAAAAGAATACAGAGAATGAGCCTGGATCAGGTATAAACAGTTACCAGTGGAGCACATGAATGAGGCAATGGCAGCAAAAGAGAGAGGAAAAGAGGAATAGAGGAAGGAGGAAGGGAGGAAGGAAGATAATGCAATTTCATGCAAGAGACAGGACAAAATTTTTATAGTAGCTGTGAGGAANAATGAGGCAATGGCAGCAAAAGAGAGAGGAAGAGAGGAATAGAGGAAGGGAGGAAGGGAGGAAGGAAGATAATGCAATTTCATGCAAGAGACAGGACAAAATTTTTATAGTAGCTGTGAGGAAGCGGAGCCTGGAGCCATGTGGGCATGCCCAGGTTGCTATTCTATAACACATCACTGCCAGGGGTGGAGATAAGGGATTCTCGATTCCAGGAAGAAAGGCATGGCTTGGTCAAGAAAAATCATAGCAGGAGGGGGAAACCCTGTCATTGAGGTCCTCAGTGAGCATCTCTGCATATAAATCGCCCTCTTTTGTAATTAATATTGATGCTGTTACTGCTAGTTTTCTTATCTCGTTGTTTCCAGTACATTTTTCTTATCTCAACCCTTAATTTTCACCTTTTTCTCAACTCTATCCCCAGAGCAGGAAGTGGAAGGGGAGGAAAGAGGGGGGAGCAAAACGAGACATCTGGTCTGGGAGTCTTGGGACAAGTGAGCACTAAACTGGGGAGTGCTGTTCCTAAACCATGACAGAGTGCTTGCATATTTTCTCAATCTTGTAAAAGTTTTTTTACAATGTGAATACTAATAGACAAACCTGTAAGAAAAAGACTGCTCTGTTGGGAATGAAAACTACAACAAAGGGAAGCAAGCAAAGGAAGAAACCACTGATTTAANTGTGAATACTAATAGACAAACCTGTAAGAAAAAGACTGCTCTGTTGGGAATGAAAACTACAACAAAAGGGAAGCAAGCAAAGGAAGAAACCACTGATTTAATGCCAGCTAACAGCAATAATTTGAACATCTAAATAGAATGAGAAAATTCTGTCAGAACTGTGTTCATTCTTTCCTCACATACCAAAATTGGGAGTTAAAAGAACATCTCTCAGTGGACCTGCTTTTCTAAGCAAGACAACATCACTGAAATCAAAAGCGGTTTTCCACACCAATCCAGCATCCTCTGCATTTTACCAGTAACTTCAACATATATAAATAATTTTTAAGAAATCACTAAGTTTCTATAGGTTGCCAGTCTCTTTCATATGATCTGTTCTTTCTGCATCTACGTAAACTTGAAAACGGTACTTGCAAAAGCATAATTTATTGTATCACTTGGACTGTTGGTTAGAAATTTCCTTCTTTCCTGCTGAGAACTACATATTACAGGTAAGTGCTATTTTTCTAGCAAGAGACAGCAAAAAGGAAGTAGACCACTGTAAAAACAAACATGTACAACTAAATCCAGCATTACTGCAGCAAGATATGTTTTCTTTATATATCACATTAATTGCCTTTGTTTTGTTTTTTTTTTTTCTTTTTTAATTTTTACCAGTAATAGTTCCATCAACATTCAAAGCTTGAAAGCCAAAGGATGTGCCAGGCTGGCAGATGAGCACCACTCCAGTCAGCAACAGTACAGGACAGGGAAGAAATACACACTCTAAGGAGTAAACATGGTTAAACATTAATTTGATGCCTGTGATTCCCCTGGCAAAGAAAGAGCAAAGGCTTTGGGAATGGGAGCTGAGTGCTGAGTCTCTCAGTCACTACAGCCTTCTGCCAGCTGTTTGGTCATTACATATTTTAAAGAAAAGAGTTAGAAAGATATGTTTCCAACATCTCTCTCTAAACCTTTTCATAGTAATATTGCACCAAAACATACACAACAGTCAGGGAAAGGAGGGTTCAGCAAGCAAAGACTGAACCAGACACTGACATGTCCCCTTGTACGAGGGAGCCATGCTGAGAGCAGGGTGCTTTGTGTGAGGCAGCTCATTCTGGTTGAGATGCACTCATTCAAAAAGCGTATTCACATGGCATCAAGACAGAGTAGGTAACTCCAAACTCACCCTCCAGCTCAACACATGGTGACTGTTTAATACACAAACTGAAACTAAACCAGTGTCTTATTGAAATTCTTCCCCATGAAGAGCCTCTCTCTTTATGCACCTTTTTCTTTTTTTAGAAAATTGGTATTTTTAATCTTACAAGATCTTT